>JAKTVB010000019.1:0-140576 GCA_030556995.1 Pichia gijzeniarum
TTATTTTCTTGCAAATTTCATTAACTGAAAATTGGTTGATTTTCATTACCAGAGCCGTCGGTCCATTCTGGTCATCAATTCCATCATGGCAATTAACCGGTGCTGTCTTCATTGTCGATATCATTGCAACTTGTTTCACTTTATTCGGTTGGTGGTCACAAAACTGGAATGATATTGTTACCGTCGTCAGAGTCTGGATTTGGTCATTCGGTATCTTCTGTGTTTTGGGTGGTGCATACTACGGTATGTCCGAATCTGTAAAATTCGACAGATTGATGAATGGTAAACCATTAAAACCAAAGGAGAACAACAGATCATTTGAGGATTTTGTTGCAACTATGAAGAGAGTGTCTACTCAGCATGAAAAATCAGGTTAATTAAATTGAATGTTTCATTTCGTTCGTTTTTACATTCATATTCTCATTATTATTACATCGTTATTTTACTGAAAAATAACAATTTTTGATTCCCCATCGTCGTTTTACATTTTAATTTTTTATTTTTTTGATTATTATTACCCTACTAATTTTTAATTGTCCAAATAATAATTATATTTATTCATATAAACTTACATTAATTTTAACTTTGAAAGAAAAATACAATTAATTCTTCCTTTTTATATAGTACATTTATACATTTTAGTTAAAAAAATAAATTATACATAATTTATTTGCAGTCAACTAAATGAGCACTGAAGCTTTGCCTTTCTTTTTATTACGGCGTAAATTGTCTCTACGAAGCTTCCTAAATTCTCTGTTCAATTCACCTCTATTCTTCCAAAACCACTCATCGTAATTCAGCTCCTCATTGATTTTCAATTCACGTAATTTATTAACCTGAGCTTGCGCAACCAAGAACGGTGAATCAAAATGTGAAAAAAAGAGACCAACATTTTTGGATTTTTTAAAAGTTTCCATTGGTATATCAACTTCATTATCGTGTGCATTGACTAATTCCGGTGTTTTATCCTGTGATGTGGTAGAATTCAACAGCTCTCTCAATTTTTCGGTTACATTAATTGTGCTTTCATCGACATTTGCATTTGACTTTCCAAATGTTGGAATAAATTCATCGTCTTCGCTTTCATCTTCGGTACGTCTACCGCCAAAGCTCGGTATGAATTCCTCGTCCTGATCGTGGTCTTGAGATCTGGATTCAACTACTGGCTCTTTCACTATTGTGCTTGCACCCTCGGACTCATCCTGTGGTTTTAAATTACTATAGAAATCATCGTCGTCATCTACTTCTTCTTCAGCCACGCCATTAACTTGATTCCCGTATAATTTATTATACTCCTCGATGGCTAACTCTCGTAATGGTTTTTTGCAATCGGTTTCAGGCAGGCTGTAATTAATATCAAGAACTTCATTTTCTTCATCAATATCACGGTCAAGTTCATAATCAAACCCGAGACCATCATCATTAGCGTCATCTTCGCCATTTTCAGTTTGAACCGGCTTATTGAAATCATATTTCCTTAACATGTCCTCCAAAAGCTTATTATTCTTCATTTTTTCACTCGTCATCTCCTCGTCAACTTCATCCTCCAATCCCTCCTTATTGCTGTAATCATTTTGTACCTCAATTCCATTATTACCGAATATGACAATTTTATTTGTCAATCTGTCAATGACGTGATCATTACCATCCCTCCATTCGCCTGCAATGAATCTAAACGTTAAATCTCTGATTTCTTTGTTCTTGTCAATCCCCCATAATTTGTTCTTCTTACATTTGATAACTTTCAGTCTTCCTTTGACGTTGACTCTCATGGTTAAATTTTTCAAATCCGTCTTTCTTTTTGTCTTTCTCATCCTGCCGTTTGAAACTAACGCCAACTCAAATGGATTTACATTTCTTTGTGAAATCCTTAACTCTCTGCGTTGTGCAGTCTTCTCTCTTCTTTGTCTGTCTAAAATTTTGGTATCTTGACGTTTGGAATCTTTTTCCCATGCTTTCATGTAATCATCTTTCGCCATAGCTATTGACAATTTTGAACCTTTGAACCTAATGCCGTCCCACAATTTTTTCAACAGCCTGAATTCGGGGTCTGTTAGGCTCATAGTTATGTATCCAAATGCGTAGTCGAGAACGGGTTTTTTATGGATATCAAACGATTTGACAATCTTGCCAACTTTCCCAAACCTTTGTTCAAGATCGCCAATATCGTTCAATAAATCTTCGGAAATTCCGCCAACGTGAATTCTTCTAACTTTTTCAATTTTCTCTTTTATTTCCTCTTTCATATTTCTCACAACTGGTCTCACCTTATAAAGGGAAAGTTTGCTTCCTAAGCTCTTCTCCAGCATTTTCCATCATGGGAAGCAAGAAAAGAAAAAAAAAAAAATACTTCCCAAAATGGAAATTTTTGGTGCACGGATTTGTTAGGTTTTCAATTTTCATTTTCACGACAATTCAGGACATGGCACTGATGTTACCGGTGCATGGACACTGCAAGGCTCTCTTATCAAAGGTTTAGAAACTGGCTAGCAAGAGATACTGAAAATGGTTTCAAATCAGAACGAGGTTTCTGTTCCCATCATTGATGAGGATGCTCCACTTAATGCAGCCTTTTATATTAATTATATTTCAGATCCAGCACTAAGAGAAAAGTTTACCACTAATACAATTGCAATCCCTTTGAAGGAAGAAGGAGAGGAGGTCGTCATTGATACAGTCAATGACTTACCTGACGACTCCAATGAACTTTGTACGTTGTTGACGAACGAAGAATGTTCAGCTAAATACTGGATACTAGTTTCACAAGCCTATGCAAATCAAAATAAAATTGATGAGGCTTTAGCAGTTATTGATCAGTCTTTGAAAAGTCCCTATGCCACAAATTCTTCTCCCTCAATGGTGTCTGAATTGCATAGTTTTTCTGCTTGGTTGAACATACTCAAAGCAAATTTATTTGATGATTCACGTGCCTTTGAGCTTGCAGATTCGGAAATCAAAACCGCTTTCGCCTCATCTAAGGGCGATAATCAATATAATTTACTAGCAGAGTCTATTTTGTCCTTATCATCCAAGGAAAACAAAGGTAAGAGAACCAAATTTGAAAAAGAATCGAGAAATTTTGATACTTTATTGCAGAAAAATCCGAAAAATTGTTATGCCCTAATGGGTAAGGGTAAGCTATTTTTTTACAGACAGAATTATCTTGCAGCTTTGAGAATTTTCCAAAAAGTTTTACAATTGAATCCTCTTCTTAGACCGGATCCAAGAATTGGTATTGGCTTATGTTACTGGTTTCTTGAAAGGAAGGATTTGGCAAATCAAGCATGGCAAAATTCAATTCAAATTAATACTGAAAAGAACTTAGAGGCAAAAATTTTGATTTCAATTGCCAAATTTGATGATTGCTTTTTAAACTCTATTTCTGATAATGATTTTAAGGCTAAATATGTTGAAGCAATGAGTTTTGCTAAGGCTTCGTATAATGAAGATCCATCCAATCAAATTATCCAAATTATACTTGCTTCGTATTTTTTTTCAAAAGATGAATGTGATAAGGTTCAAAAAATTTGTAACAACATAGTCAGTGATAAAAAGGTGACAAACTTTATCAAAAGTGAAGCATTATTTTGGTTAGCAAGATGCAAGTTGTCCTCATCCGATGTTTTGCAAGCTCAAAAAACTTTCTCAGAATCAATCAAGTTGAATGAAAATAATACACTAGCCAGAGTTGGTTATGCACAATGTCTAGTTATTAGGGGCGAAATCAATGATGCGATTAGAACATTGGAAAAAGTTCAAGAAGTGAACTCTAAAATTTTGGAAGTTACCTATGCGTTAGGAATGCTTTATTCCAAAACTGCTAAGTTTAAAGGTAAGGCCATAAAAGTTTTGGAGAAGTACGTTAAGATTGCTGATGATCAAAATGAATCAGTCTCAATTTCAGCCTTGTTGACATTATCAAAACTTTATGAAGATACTGATATTTCCAGAGCCTTGGAATATTCCTTGAAGGCAAAGAAGGAAGAATCATTGTCTGGAAAGTCAGATAGTGAAATATCAAGTATATTATTCAACAATATTGGTGTTTTCTCGCTATTAGAAAATAATGTTGCTGACGCTGAAGAGTATTTTAATCATGCACTTTCTAATGTTAAAAAGCAATATAAGGATGATTCTGAAACCGAAGAAGCCTTAGAAATTACGCTTAAATTCAATATTGCAAGAGCCGAAGAATCCACCAATAACCCTACAAAAATCAAGAATGCAATGAAACTTTATAATGACATTCTTGAAAAATGTCCACATTACACAAATGCTAAGATTAGATGGTTAACAATCGCATGTTTATCAGAGGATCAAAACGTTAAAGAGGAAGTTCAAAAATTGTTGGAGGAAGAAGCTGACGACATGGAAGTTCGGTCTTTCTATGGTTGGTATATCAAAAATTTTGGTTTGAAACACGGTCTTGTTAGCGATAGGTCCACCGATTTTGAAAGTGAACATCATAGAGAAACATTAACGAAGTATACCAATCATGATTGTTATGCGTTAATTTCTACTGCAAACATTTATTGTATACTTGCTAGAGAGGCTAAAGAACAACAAAAAAAAGATGTATATTACGTTCGTGCTGCTCAGTTATATCAGAAGGTTTTGAACTTAGACCCAAAGAATGCATATGCTGCACAAGGTATAGCAATTATTTTTGCTGAAAAGAAGCAAACTGGTTTAGCATTAGAAATTTTCAGGAAAGTTAGAGACTCATTAAATGATATAAGCGTTTATTTGAATATGGGACATTGTTTACTAGAGGTTAAGCAATTTGCTAAGGCTATTGAAAGTTACCAATTAGCATCAACAAGGTTTACAAATGGTAAGGATGCAAGATTATTGAATTATTTTGCAAGAGCCTGGTTATTAAGAGGTCTTTATGAGAAGAAACTGGAATATTTCAAAACAGCCTTCAAATATGTTAATGAGTCATATGAGTTGAATCCAATTCCTGCATATAAATTTAATATCACATATATTGAGTATCAGCTTGCTGATTTCGTTAGAAAATTACCCACTTCAAAAAGAACTATGGAAGATCTTGAAAAATCCATCAAAGGATTGGAAGATGCGATTATTGTTTTAAATTCTATGGCTGATGATTCAAATATGCATCCACCTTATCCAGCTGAAGATTTGAACTTAAGAGCCGAAATGGGAAAAACTCTTCTGAAACAACTTGAAAGAGCGCTTGATGATCAAAAGGAACATGAGGCTGGTTTTGAAAATAGGCTTAAGGAAGCGAAAAAATTGAAGGAAGAGGATGAAAGGAAGAAGCTCGAAGCTAAATTGAAGGAAGAAGAAGAGCGCAGGATAATTGAAGAAAAACTCATAGCTGAAAGAAAAGAGCTTGAACAACAACAAAAAGAGTGGAATTTGCTCAGAATGGAAGAAGAAAAGGATAACCGAGATTTACTAGAAAAACCTGCTGAAGAAAAGGAAAAGAAAAAGAGGGGAAGAAAGAGAAAGGCGGATGTATCAAACAATACCAATGCTGATGACGGACGCGCAGACGAGTCACCAAAGAAAAAGAAGAGTTCTGCAAAGGTGTTACAAAAAAATAGTAAACTTTCAAAAGAGTTTATTGCTGATAGTGATGAAGAAGCAGATTATAGTGAAGGTGAAGAAGAGGAAGAAGGGACGCCTGTAAATAGTAGTGGTGAAGAGGATAATGAAAGTAAAGTTGCGAGAAAGAAGGCTCTCATTGCGGATGACGAAGATGAAGATAGTGATGTTGACGCTGCTACCGCCGAAACTGCTGAAAACGGAAGTATAGATAATAAAGAGGCAACTGTCGAAGAACAATCTGCTAGTAATGGTCAAGATAACGATAAAGATGAAGATGATGGATTGTTTTAAAAAAAGTTTTTGTGTTATAAATAGCTTATATTGAAAAAAAATTGTACTTTTTAAGATTAACAGGAAGAGCTAGAGTGTTGCATTAAAATCGGGGTTAGTCTCCTGATTGAATGTATTTTTGTCACTTTTTGGTCTTTCAAAAGCAAGCACGGCTTATCCTGAATTAGCTTCGACCAGCACGTCTATCGGTGCGTCTATCGGCGTGGTGATATTAATGCGTGCAGGTTTCGTTACACTTACAGGACGTTGGACATTCGTCATCATTAATGCTGGCACAGAGTTGAACTCCACATCGGGATGCAATTAACAGTTCCATCAAACAGATCCGGCGCCAAACAATTGCTGTTCACATATGCCGTCAACACCGGTCTCTATAAACGTTATGTTAATGCTCCCGGCTGGAAAAGCCCGACTTTTCCCCACGCCAGCCGCTTGGACAGCTTTGGTTTGTAATGCAACACTAGATTGATTGGAGCCGCGCACACGCTGATGTTGCAGCGTGGAATGAACATGAATTTCGTTGCACTTTTCTTTTCTGTGGTACAGCCTCCATACTGCGCAAAAACTGTAGATACTACATAAGGTTGCTATCGGCTGAATACTAGTGAGGTATTACGTTTAGAGTGGCATTACTGGTTGTTTTGGCGTCAGCTTCACTTTCATTGTTCTCGACCATGCTTTTTAAATAATTAACAAAGTAGCCAATAAAAATTTACTTTGGATTCAACCTATTCTTTTCCCTTATATTTTGTTACTTCAACGAGTATATATAGGTATACCACTGGATGATTTGACAGAAAAAAACTGTTGATACTTTAATTGTCCATACGTCAGCACTGATTTGCACTTTTTTAGTCCGATTTCAATTCATTATCTCTGCCGTACTCATAGTATTCTGTCCAGTAACTTTTTGTTTCAGATTTGTTTTTTCATTTTCAGGTTGTACATTCAAAAACAAAACTCCGCATGCTTAAAAAATTTTCATCTGGAAACACAAAAATTTCCACATCAACAGTGTTTCAAGATACACCCAACCATTCGGTCATCAAAAAATCAATCAAGTCAGACCCAGTTCTCGTTTCAACCAGAAATGTGGAAAATTCTTCCTTAGAATCATTGCCAGACTTGAATTCAAATGATGCTGCTACAAATGCATTGGATCTTCAAGAATCACTCAACTCTTATTTAAATATCAAGGAACTAGAAAATGACTTTGAGCTAATTACCAATACATTCAAAGAATCCATTTATGAATCAGTTTCGAAGTCTAACAATTGCATGTTACCATGCTTCAATGTGGTTTGTGATGAAAATGATAAACCAAAGGGATCATTTGCCGTTATTGATATTGGTGGATCAACTTTGAGAATCTCTGTGGTTAAATTTTTAGGAGACCGCAAAGCGGAATGTGTCGTTAATAAATCTTGGTTGATTGAAGACCACATGAAGCATTTGGATAAATCATTTTTCAAATGGGCAGCAGAAAATTTTAAAGCTGTCATTGACACTAAATTGCAAGAATCGTTGAAAAATTCCAGGGGCAATATTAAGCTAGGTATAACTTGGAGCTTCCCAATCATTCAAAATGTGGCTGCAAATAGAGGTATAGTTTCAGATTTGGGTAAAGGTTTCTCGATTTGTGATGACTTCAAAAGCAAAGATTTGAAAGATATTTTCGAGAAATGTTTTGATAATTCTAGTATACCAATCGAGGTTTACTCAATCGTTAATGATTCAACCTCGGTATACATTGCAGGCTCTTATTTTAATGATGCCAAGTTGGGTTTGGTTCAAGGTACAGGTGTTAATTCATGTTTTCTAATAGATGCATCACTACTTGGTGACAAAAAGAAATCATTTTTAAAGGCCGATATCAAAGACACCAAGTTGTTGGTTAATACTGAAGCTTCATTTTTAGGATACCATTTACATAGCTATGTCACAAATGTTGATTTTGAAATGAATAGCTCATGGAAATTAGTGGATAATGCCGATTGTTTTCTACCTCATTTAACAACAGACCTTTATGGAGTTTTTCAACCACTGGAGCTGGTTACTTCAGGGAGGTACATTCCTGAAATTATACGACGAATAGCAATCGAAAAAATCAATAACGATGATCTTTTATGTCAAATTTCGATTCCAGGAGAAGGTGCGGAATATGGGTTATCTGCTGAGCTTTTATCTAGATTATATCGGTGTGATGATATAGATAAATTTAAGTTGATTTTACAAGACCTAGTCCCAACTGATAATATCCTTATGAAGGATCTTAATAATTTGAAAATCATCACAAAAGCAGTAATCCATCGTGCGTCGCTTGTTTTAGCATCTTACATTCTTGCATTACTGGAAGTTACAAAATTCACAAGTACTCCAACTTTGGAAATTTCAGTAGTTGGATCAATGCTTCAATATTTTCCCGGCTACAGGGAAAAAGTACTTGAAATATTAGAAGTCAAGGCCATAGAACATAACATTCCTAAAATATCTTTTGATTTTATCAAAGATAGTAGTATTTATGGAGCAAGTGTTGCCGCCTATGTAAATCAGCAAAAAATGGAGTTGCATTAAGTAAAGAACCTGTATATTCATTATCTAAAAAGATTTCTTCAAACAGTATTAAAACAAAAAGAAATCGGTTAAATTCCTTAACTTTGGGATAAAATCGAGACGACCCTCACTTTTCGTACGATCAAAACTAGATAAATTGGTTACATGTAGTTGAAATCATCTGTTAATCGATAAGACTGTACGATTGAATGTTAATGCTTTTCCGCCTCTTCCAACAGAATAGCAAAATGGATACTAGCTCGAATCACAAAAATATAAACGGTGATTTTGCTTTGCACTTTCTCCAAGAACTACAAAAACTACATTTTCGTCCGGCAAAAAAGAAGTTGATTCTGAACTCTATGCGCTAACGGAAGCAAATCAAACCTATTCCAATTTGTTCACAACCGCAGAAAATTCAAACATCTCAAAAATCAAATAATAACACCACTGACGCAGGATTCTTAATTTCAAAAACCCATTACCCCCTGGTGTGAACGGCCGTAATTCTTGAGGACGCCGATAAAAATTGTTTGTCCTTATCTCACAAAGACAGGGCCTCTACATTGCGATCCCTCTTGCGATGTATTTGTGCGTAAGCGCCTTATATATGGTGGCAATCAGCAGCATGTACATACCCCACAAGAAAGTGTGATGTTACAGTTGTTCAGGAAACCACTTTTAAGACAGCTGTTTTGTTGGTATTCGCATTTTGCCAATTTTGTGTTACATTTTTGTGTTACAATCTAATGTAAATTTATCCCTGAACTTAGCGAAAAGATTTGGCCCTTATTGGTAAAAAGTCTTCAGGTCGTGTGTTTTCTTCGCTCGGGTCTTGTGTAGCATTTTGCTACTGTGCATATCGCACGGCAAAGGGACGATAAGAAACGGCGTCTGGCAGATAGGATCTTGATGACCATCAGATTACATTAGAAATGCGCGTTTGCAATGTAACAACAACATCAGATAGAGGTGTATACTCTGACAAGAAACCATCATCCCGCACACAAAACATCCTATAAAGAAGGGAACATATCCTCCTTGATAAAAGTCTCTGAGGAAGAATCTCATACAAAGCGATACAATAAACATACAGTCTTTTTACGCAACACAGAAATCAGCAACATGTCTACAGATGAGAAGTCAGCTGCAGTTGAAATAATAACAGCTAATAGCGATACTGTTAATACAACAGAAGTGAGACACTATACACCCAGTGAGATAGAAAGTAGTGGTAAGTTCTATGATAAGAGGTACATTCCTAGGGTGCCAGCTTACTCCAATGCGATGATTCAAATTGTGATGCTTGCCTTCGTCGTTTTTATGACACCAGGTATGTATAACGCTTTGTCTGGTATAGGTGCTTCAATTAGTGGTCCAGATGGTGTGAAGACACAGGATAATTCAACTGTTGCTTTGTATTGTACGTTTGCCGGTGTTGGTTTCTTTGCCGGTACTCTATGTAACTTGATTGGTCCTAGATACTGTTTGATGCTTGGTGGAACTGGTTATCTTATTTATGCAGGTTCCCTTTTGAGTTACAACCACAACCAAAACGGTGGTTTTGTTATCTTTGCTGGTGCCTACCTTGGTCTTTGTGCAGCTTGTCTTTGGGCGGCTCAGGGTTCTATCATCATGTCTTATCCAACGGAAAATAAAAAGGGAAGAGCGATTATGATATTTTGGGTTATTTTCAACTTGGGTGCTGTCATTGGTGCTATTATTCCTTTGGCCAACAACATACACTCGGACACTTCCACCGTCAAGGATGGAACATATATTGCTTTTATGGTTCTAATGGGTAGCGGAAGTGTGATCGCTTTTTTTATGTTACCAAAGGAGAAAGTTTGGAGGGATGATGGAACTAAAGTTGTTGATCGAAAATTTCCTAACTGGAAAAGTGAAATTTTAGGATCATTCAAATTGTTGATTAAACAACCAAAGATTTTGTTTTTGTTCCCAATGTTTTTCGCTTCTAACTGGTTTTACACTTACCAATTTAATGAATTCAACGCAGGCCGTTTCAATATTAGGACAAGATCATTGAACTCTTTGCTTTACTGGCTCTTTCAGATGCTTGGTGCAGTTGTCATAGGAACAATCTTGGACTTAAAATACTTCAGAAGAAGTGTTCGTGCCAAGATTGGCTGGGGTTTCCTCTTTTGTGTTTCTTTTGCTATCTGGGGTGGTGGCTACAAATTTCAAGAAAGTTTCACAAGGCAAGATGTGACAGCAAATTCAAGTGGTCAGTACAAAATTGCACCAATGGATTTCACAGACGGCGCATACATTGGACCAATGTTCCTTTATATTTTCTACGGTATTTTTGATGCCATGTTCCAAAGTTACTGCTTATGGATTATGGGTGCACTTTCTAATGATAGTGAAACTACTGCTTATTACGCTGGTTTTTACAAGGGTGTACAATCCGCCGGTGCAGCCATTGCTTGGAGACTTGATGCATATGGTACTGCTTACATGAGTATGCTGGCTAGTTCCTGGGCATTAGTTGAGGGCTCGATGCTCATTGCAATTCCTCTTATCTTCTTCATGATAGCTGATCATACCGATGAAGCTCCTGATAATCTTTTGGAAGAAGAAGAATTCGGTCCTGTTGTGACACTAGCTTCTGGTGAAGGTAGAATTGTTTAGTGGAGTAGTTTGAGTTTGATATTGATTTTTTAACCTAAATGAGCTACAATAAAGAGATTTGATTTGGCTCAATATAATTATTATATAATTTTAATTTGGAATATATGCAGTACAAAATCATGATTGCCTCCGCGCAATGCTGCCTGAGCGATTCATGAGGCTGTTTTCATGCCTGAGCTATAGAAAATCTAGAAATACGGTTGAGAATCGTTAGGAAACATTGCACTGCATCACCGTGTCAGAGAAAGATTTTTGTTCCGATTTAATTGATCCTGCATACGACTCTGCACAAAACGAGTATTAAAAAAAATGCGGGCGCAAAGAAATCTTCTGCTTTCTTCCTTTTTTCTTCTTAAGAACTTCGGGAAACTAATAATTTGATTTTACCTTTTTTATATATCTATTTTAACAATACTGGCCTTTATTGCATGACCAATTCTTGTACAATTGCTAGATTTTGTAGCTGTGCTAATATGCCTAAATTTAATGGTTTCATTTGACCCGTCAAAATGACGCATTTATTACATGCACCAACTAATTTCTTGTGGCGTAATTATTAGTCATTTTCCATATTAATTAGTTTACTATGTTTCACTTCACCGGCTATTTTTCACTTTTCATTGAGAGACTGGACTCACTTCCCTAATTCTATTCAGTATCTCAGAAGCACTAAAGTTTCTGAACTTATTCCAATGTTACTCTTCCGAACTCAATATTATTCAATCAAAACACGATTCTTTTTTCAAACATTTATTCAAGATGTGATGCCTTCTCAAGGGTCAGCTGATTCTAGAATGGAAGCAGTACACTCCAACTCTAATATGCGGATCCTGCTAACCCTTTTTGCTACATGCCTGTTTAAGATGATATATTAACTATACATATTTCATCCTTGTAAAATGATGTACTTTTCAAAACCAACATAAATTTAAGTGTTGCAGTTCATCGTATCAAAATTACTACATACAATTAATCAAGACATTACTATAAAATACGAATGAAAAAACATTCAACGTTCGAATTTTTTAGCCTTCTTATCACGTAAATCCTTTTTCAGTTTGGAAACATCATCGGCTGTTGCATTAAAATCGATATTAGCTTCTTGGTTGAAAGGATTTTCGTCACTTTTTTGAAACTCCTTGTAAATCAATTGTTCCAGTTGTTGTTTCCTTAAACCAGGATGTTCTGATTTCATTTCTGGTATCCTCCTTTCAGTATATGCAGCCAATGCAGCTTTGAACCTTCTTTCGGGGTGTCTATCTATATCCTTATTGGCGACTGAATCTTTCTTCAACAAAGTCAATGCAGCTAATGAGTCATCCAAACCTTCAGCACTAATCGTACTTTTTGGAGTAAATTGATCTAATGCATCATCCAATCCACCTCCCTTTTTATGGCTTTTGGTCTTGCCGCCTCTCTTGGATTTGATTGATGAATCTTCCATTTCAAGTAGTGCATCACGCTCCTTCTTTTTATCTGCACCCTCTTGTTTCTTGGCCTGCTTTTCAAGTTGCTTTTTGGACGGTTTCTTAGCACCATCCTCCCAGTCGGAGTCGGAGTCTGCTTGCTGAGCAGTTTCTGCAGCTACCTTTTTTCCCTTTTTAGCCATTGTTGGTATGAGATCTAAAAGGGCATATTTAGAAAAAGAAGGGGTGGCAAACGATTGAACAAATAATGGAATGTTGACCGCTCCGGAATGCCTCTAGAGATGCGAAATATGAAAAAATTATGTAGATATCGGACTATTCAGTATCCATCTTCTAATGAAATTGGTTTTCGAGGTTACAAAAAGGCCTCTTTCAAAATCGTCTTTCTGCTAATCCAGCCCTATGTGAAGCACTTTTGAACTACACATGGCTTCAAAATATTGGAACATCGAAATACTACGGACCAGAACGCAAATTGAGGATGATCCTCAATTAAAATTATATTCATACAATTTTTACTAGCTGTTGGGCAATAATTAGTTTAATTGCCTATCAATTGTTTCTAAGCCAAGTTTGGCACGTGGTACATAAAGATTTAAGGCTCATTGAAGTTTCAAATTCAGTTCATGGACTTTAAAGAAGTGCAAAATGTAATCAAATATAAAAGTAGTTGCTGACATTTAACCGAAAAAGAAAAATGCATGCTTTTCTGTTTTGGAAAAAAAGTAAAACGTTTGGTATTAGTGTCTTTAAAATTTCCTTTTAAATTACTAACCTTGTTTTAATCTATTAGTCGGCAAATGGAGAAATATAGTTATTGTCTTCAGTTTTGTTGTGGATAAAAACTTAAATTTCATTCAAAAAATAGGAAGTAAACCATCAAAAAAGTTGTCATTTGATTACATTGCTAGTAATAGGTGGGCTTTCAAAAAAAAAGTTAATATGAGTCATTTGCAGCATTTTCTTGTACATCCTCAGTTGGTGAAAAGACAATACCAACGTTCTCAGGAAAAAATTCATTTGACCTATGGTTAAGAAAATTGGCAAACAAAGTTTCAAAAAAAGTTTGATATTGGAACGAGTTCATCGACTTATTGTTAAGCAATTATACTCACTCCAATCTGAAATGACAGAAATTTCCTCGTAAACAGTTTTAATACCAATTTTTTATTTTTCTAGCGTTAATAAAAACAATCTAACATGATAGAGAAGGCTAGATAATATTGTTCAAAATACTACCATTTAGTAACACTTCTAACAAAAACAATTCAAGATAAAAAATTTACTGACAGCTGTGGGGTTCGAACCCACGCCTCCAAAGAGACCAGGACCTTAACCTGACGCCTTAGACCACTCGGCCAAGCTGCCCACTGATTAAAATTATATTTTAAAACTATACGGTAGCCAAGTCTTGGGGGACAAATACACTAATTTATTGTGTTTAATTTAGACTGTACATTATATCTATATCTAAAATTCTGTTCTGATTTTTGGTTAAAAACATATGTTGTGCAAAAATCTCACTTCAAATTTTCTGAAAAGAATTTTGGTCGCACAAAAAATTGAAATCAATTGCAATATGATGGAAATCATCGTTTGTCATAAAGATTCGCGCAAAAGTCAATAAATTATTGATTTTTAATAGACAACCTCTGTCTAATATGACTCTATAGTAGTTTTACAAAAAATGCTGTTCCCTATTTGTATGTACGCACGCCCCTGCGGTGAATATCTCGTTTACGTGTACTATGAAACTTTGCGTTGATAGAAGTAGCCACTTCAAAATTTCCTGTATTTTTTTTTCGCCAAAAACTTCTTGATTTCGCAAAATAGTCTAGATTATAAATAACCGTATCACCTTAAAGTGTCTTGACTTAATGTACCCTTGTTACTCATTTGTGCCGACAAAACTACTTGGCGATTTTCGTGTAATTCACTGATTTAAGCTTTTCAAAGACTCGGTGATAATCTCACAGCGTAATCTTGAACTAATCAAATCGTAATAATCGTAGAATGAAAGCTACTGCTCTCGAAAAAATACTATATTTACAGGAATTTTACAATATTTACAAACCAACCTCAGTGGGTTTTATACAGAGTTACTGTTTAAAAGTATAGAACCGTTTAGCAGGTCAATGTCCTTGATGGTAGCATCTGCTATTAAATCCCCAATTTCTATGTCTTTGGTTAAAACTTTACTTTTTTCAATTTCTGACTTATTTTCGTTCAATGCGTACCAACTTGTCTCTAAGACGCATCGCACACCGTAATCTAGCATCATAACCTCAATTAATCCAGACTCGCTAGGTTTTTTCGTAACAACAACTTTGAATTTCAATTTTTCTTTACTACCATCGTGCTGTTGAAGATATTTTAATGCTTTAAATGTATAAAAACCCACGATCTTATTAGAAATTTTATTGTTTAGCTCATCTTTGTACTTCAACTGAAGTGCTAAATAGTTTACTTGTTCTTGAGTAAACATCGGCTCACCACTATATATGAATGAATGTAGCTGCCAATGATTAACAAAATCCCAAAATCTTCTTAGGGGTGACGTGACAGTTGCATAATTGTCAATATTTAAAAATTCATGTTTTGCTGGGAATGGCGCAATTGTGGATTTAGTAAGGTATTCTTGATAAACAGTCAATTCTTTAAAACTCGAATTTTTCTTAACTGTTATTTCTTTCGAAAACTTGCAGACTTCAGGTGACATTTCTAGGGGCAACTGAATTTTAAAGAGTGCTGGTATATTATTTTTTTGACAGAAGTTACCAGCTAGTTGGTTAGCCATAACCATGATTTCGGAAACCAATTGTTCTGATCTAGCACCTTCTTGGATGGATTTTGTAATTGCTTCATCATTGTACATATCTTTAAATGTTAGTTGTATTTGCTTGTTTTCATTTTCTGAGATATTCTCAATTTCCTTCTTAACGTTGAATTGATCAAAAAGTGAAACACGCCCACCCTCTGATGCTCTGTCATTCAGTAATTGTGATACAGTACTTAAGTTTTTGAGATCTTGCTTGATTTTTTCAATTGATATACCTGTTTTATCTAAAATAGGTTTCAATATTTCGTCAGAATTTTCGTTATTGGCTAGAACCTTATTAACTGATGAGTAATCAATTTTAATAAACTTCTTGGCAGTACCAAAAGAAATGGTTTCTTTATCATCCAATTCAAGCACCTTTTTAGATTTAACGTTATATTTAAACATCACTTTTAAGACTCTTGTATTTTTACCAAAATATCCCAACTGAATAGCTTGTCCAAACTCTATCGGTAATAAAGTGACTGCGTCTAATCCTGAAAGTTCTGGTAAATATAAAGTTAAACCTCTCTCAAACGCAATGCTAGATATCAATGAAGCCGGTTTCAAATAAGATGAAGGATCAGCAACAAATGTACTAATTAAGAATTCATCATCAGTAAGCTTTTTAATTGAAATACCATCATCAATTTCTAATGGATTTTCTGAATCAATACAATAAACAAGATCATCGAATTCTGATCGCTTACCTGCATGCATATCATATTCAAGATCAATATAATTGTTGATATTTTTTTTGGTAATTGAATCATAATAAGTTTGTTCATCATCACACTTCACGGAAACACCACTAAAAGGAATCATTGCGTTGTCCCACCATTTGG
The DNA here is from genome assembly GCA_030556995.1 of Pichia gijzeniarum. Taxonomy (NCBI): domain Eukaryota; kingdom Fungi; phylum Ascomycota; class Pichiomycetes; order Pichiales; family Pichiaceae; genus Pichia; species Pichia gijzeniarum. The sequence goes on from JAKTVB010000019.1 coordinate 16,167, forward strand.
TTGGACCTTCGGTGTTTGAAATTTCTTTAGTGTTTAGTAATAAATCATAGACACATGAACCTGTAATATCCAAATTTTTATAAGGTGGCAATATTCTCATGATTTTAATGACGAAAGACTCTAAAACACTGTTTTGGACAGATCCTGCGCAATAAAGTTTTAATAAATCAATAAAAGTTCTATAATGTGTGGGTTCATTACTTCTATGTTGAAGCTGACTTGGATTTTCCATCTTATTGGTAATAAAGTCGGCTAATTCAGCATACAATTTTTCGTCTTGTTTGAAATTTTGAACCATTCTATTAAATTTAACAATTCTATTTAACGGTAACGCTAAAGCATATGAACTAGCTTTGCTGAATGCATCGTGTGAATACAATTGATTGTTTTTTCTCAAACTCAAAATAAACGCATAGAATCTGGTTGAGTCAACTTTTAAATTTATATCTACATCACCGGTCAATTGTTTACCCAAAGAAATTGAGTCATATTGATTTCCAAGGGCCAGTTTAGAAGAAATCGATTTCAGCAATTTTTTATAGGCTTTATTGATGTCATCCGGCTTTTGTGATTTGAAATCTTTGATTAAAATTTGTAAGTCTGTCAGTACAACAGAATTGTATAATTGGTATAGTGATAATTGAATGGGTGCTTCATTACTTTGTAAAATATTGTGTAAAACTTCCAATTTGATATTGACATCAGGTAAATATTGCCACGCTTTTGTCACCATTTCAGTCAAGATTTCAGACACCAAACCCGACAAAATTGATGGCAAAATGTAAGTTTTTGCAGCTGTTTCACTTGAAATTGATCTTGCAATTGCACTTTCAAAAATTTTATTTCTGTCTACGATGTCCTCTAACTTATATTTTGGTTTACCAACAGGTACAATTTCATCGATTTCTAAATCTTCCCAAAATTGTTCTTCCTCCATAACACAATTATCGAACCATTTTTTAGGGAAAACCTTTGGTAATCTCAAACCCATTTTGGATCTCGAAACAAATTGGATTTCACCATATGCATTGAGTAGAGTGTACCTTGGATCATCAGGAGTTGTAGGTAAATTTATAATAACAGCCAAATCGCTTTTTTCAAAATTGCCTGAAAGATCCACAACATCACCAACCGCAACTTCAGTATATTGTAAATCTTTCCAAATAAATTTGTCATTTATATCGCCAAATTGTTTGACAAGCTGATGTTTGACGTAATTTCTGTTTGAATGATCATCATAAAAACTGAAAGACATCGGCACTTCTAAATTTGGGAATGTGCTTTTCATCCACACCTTATTTGGTTTAATATATCTGATTTCTGTTCTCTGGTTAACATCCTCTCTCAAATTTTCTATATCCACATTTGAAGCTTGTAGCAATAATTCTTCAGGAGTTTGAATCCTACGTTCTACATCTAGTTTTGTTCTTTTGGATTTGTACTTAGACGGACCTCTGAATGCGAACAAAGAGGTCGAGAAGCTTAACTTTTGAATGACCCGTACATTCAGCCTTACAGAGACTAAAATACATCTCGATAACATGTTGTTACAAAGGTGATATAGGGGGTATATGCTCACTATTTCAACTGGCTCTGCATGAATAGATGATCCGTGTGAAATTTTTTCTTTTAAGACTTACTCTATACAATTTTGTTTACGTAATTTAGCTAGATAAACGAGAATCTCAGAAGATCTTGCCTAAGACAGTGTTGATGTTGCCACTGTCACCAGTAGCAGATGCCTTAGTTTTAATAGATATATCTGCATTGGCTCTATTGGTGGCGACGTTTCTTTGTTTAAAATTTCTTCGTATTTCAGGGGTGTCAGGTGTATCTGTAGTTTTTCTCTTTTTGCTTTCCTTAACTCTCTTGATAGTCTTACTGGTTTCGACGTTCTTAATGTATGCCTTGTTGAGCTTGTTGGCTTGCGATAATTCCGCTTGTTTCTTGCTTTCACGAACTTCAATTTCTCTGTTCAATGCATTGGTCAAATCAAACCATTTAAAACCTTTTAAATATTTAACATTCATAACGTCATCATGATAGAAACTACGCTTTTTACCACCCAGTATATTGCCGTTTAAAGTGTTTGCAGCCAATTTGGCCTCACCTTTGATTGTGAATTCCACCCAACCTTCGTCAAACTTTCTCTTTTTGTTACCACCAGATTTGATTCTTGATTTGTAAACCTTTGGATCTTCAGGTTTTAAAAAGATACGTCCTACTTCGCCAAACCGGCTCATAATTTGTTTTAGTTTATGAGGTTTCATATATGGCGGTAATGAAGATAAGTAGACGACACCTGTTCTCTTGATTCTTTTCTCTTCCTTTTCTAATTGTTCGGGAGTCAACTTCTTAACTTTTTTGCTTCCCAACGCTGATTCGTCCTTATTTTTTGTCTTTGAAGAGCTAGCCGTTGTATCACTTACCACTTCGTCACCACTTAAAAAGCCAAAGTATTGTTCATCGTCATCATCGTTATTGTCATCATTAAGATCATCATCATCGGTGTCATCGTCGTTGTGTGCATGCTTAAAATTATCAATAAATGTTTTGACAGGCTTTAGAATCGTCGGCCTAGATTCATCTTCTTCGTCATCGCTATCATCTTTTACCTCATTCACGTTGTCATCCTCATCTTGGTTATCATCATCATTGTATCTGTCAAATGTGTTGCTTTTATTACTTTTCAACGCAAAACTTTTTGAAGTTTGTTCGTCAGAGGAATAAAAATCGTCCTCAGCACTTGATGGCATTCGAAAAAGACTCTTTATCGCTGTGGTTTATGTGCTGTTTGCACTCTTGAACGGTGTCTAAGAGCATCTACACTGAAAAAATTTTAGTGTCATGATAAATTTTATTTAAGAAAATTACGTAATCGATTACCATTTGTCTACCATCTCTACGGCACAGGCACCCCAGTCTTCACCGTGGTTGTGCATGCCTGGAAGGAGCCCTGCCCTCTGAAGAGCTTGTTCCTCGGTGAGACAAGTTAATACACCAAAGATGATTGGTTTGTCGAGTTCAAACTGCAATTTCATTATTTGGCTGGATACAGCATCACAGATATACTCGAAATGCATGGTAGATCCTTTGATCAAACAGCCAATTGGAATAACCACATCAAGATCATGTTTGGCAAACATCTTTTTGGTACCATATGGTAACTCGTATGCACCAGGCACACTTTCAACAACGATGTTCTCCTCCTGGACATTGAACTCGAGCAGCTTTTTGATTGCACCCTGAACCAACGCATCAATAATCTCCGAGTTCCATCTAGCATGTAAGATACCCACCTTCACTTTGCTACCATCATACTGCTGATCTACCTTCCCTAATCCTTTGACTGCCATTGTTCTTGTCTAGGCAAACACCTCAAAGGATAACACACACAGCAGGTTGACGCCCACCCGAAAAGTCGACTCCGCGAGGCACACAGAGCTATGACAAATGCACACACAGGAAAAAATCCAAAAACTGCAAACTGAAATGGAAGGTTGTTTTCTGGGGTCAGTTGCTTCGACAAGCCTGTCACAGTGCAATCGCTCAAGAAATTTATGAAGTACTACGCTGTGAAGGATGGAAGATCGTCAGGTGTTTACAATAACTGGTCCGATTGTGAGAAACAGGTCAAGGGCTATGCTGGTAACAACTACAAGTCATTCTCTTCCATGGAAGCGGCAAATGCGTACATGAAAGGTGCATCAAATCCTGCTTCTAGTGTTCGTTCAGGATCTGGATCGTATCGCAGCTCAAGCTTAAAGTCCAGCTCCAAAACTTACTCTAGCCCATATCCCAAATTTAAACCTTCATCTGAGAGCCATAGATCGAATTCAACCCCACATTACAGCAAACCTTCTACATCAACATCATGTTCTCCTTCTTACGCATTCTCTTCATATGGCTCATATGGATTATCAACCAGTGCGTCCAAAGATCCTAAATTATCATCATCGACTAGAGTCAAAATCTATACTGATGGTGCATCAAAGAACAATCAAGCTAGAAAGCAAGGTTTATCCAAGGCAGGCTATGGTGTTTATTACGAGGATAATGATAGCAGAAATTACAGCGGTCGTGTTACTGGCGAACAGACCAATCAAAGAGGTGAATTACAGGGAATCAATTATGCATTGGGAACTTCTCTGGAAGAGGTTAAAAGTGGTAAATCAAACACGTACGTGATACATACAGATTCCAAATATGCAATGGATTGTATTTCGAAATGGGGTGATAACTGGGAAAAGAACGGCTGGAAAACCAGCACCGGCACTGATGTATGTAACAAAGACGTGATAAAAGAATGTCGTGACAGAATTAAGGAAATCGAGGCAAAGGCCGGTTCTGTTGAATTCGTAAAAGTCAAAGGCCACTCTGGTGACCGTGGTAATGATATGGCGGACAAGCTGGCCGTCGAAGGTTGTTACAAAGACTAGTGTATATTATTGTGTAGAATTTAATTTTATACAACTTTGAATGAACGAATGTCAACAAACGCGGTTGCAGTTTTGTTCATGTTTCTCAGCTTAATGGTGGATAGCCAGTTGATTGTTTCTCAACCTGTACCACCATCCACACACAACTCATGCAGGTAGAATCACAGGAGTTAAGAAAAAAAAGACAGTTGAAGGTGTCTTTTGAGTCTCCAGACCTGATTCAAAGTTCTACGTTAAAGCGTGTCAAAGTTGAATCAATCCGTCAAGATAAAGAAGAACAAAAGGTATTTGCAATTCTTCATAGTTTGAATGTTTCTAAATATGACAATATTGAAATTTTATCTCAAAACAAAATACGTATAGGGCGTTCAACATCTAAAAATAACGATATCGTAATAACGAACAACGACTGTTCTTCCGTTCATTGTGAACTGAATATAGGTAAAAGTTTTGATAATTATAATTTAATTACAATCAAGGATTTAAGTTCGAATGGAACATATATTAATGATATACTGTTAGGAAAGAATAATTCTTCATTGCTAAGGGATGGTGATAAACTATCTTTTGCTTCGAATTTACACTATATTGTTAGGTACGATTTAGAATTTAGGCCTCATAAAACTTCATTTTTTGATAAATATATATTGACAAATAAAATATTAGGCACTGGTCATTATGCACAGGTGAAAGAAGCAATAAATAGGAATACTGGAGTCGTATGTGCAGTTAAAATATTCAACCCGACCAATAAAGGCGACCAAGCGACTCAGTTGAATAGAGAGTTGGAGATATTGGTTAGTCTAAATCATCCTAATATAGTGGGCTTTTACAATACATTTCTTGAGCCCGTAACTATGCATTCCATAACAACTTTCTTGGTTCTTGAAAAAATAAATGGTGGAGAACTGTTCAATAGAATTGTCCAAAAGGGTAAACTTAACCAAAATGAGACCAAAGAAATTTCGAGACAATTGCTAGACGGTTTGAAGTATTTACATTCATTGGATATAGTTCATCGAGATCTCAAGCCTGAAAATATTCTTTTAAGTATAGTACCAGCAAAACAAGGCCAAAGTCACAATGATCCATGGGATGAAGGTGAGTCATCAGTTCAGGTTAAGATAGCAGATTTTGGGCTTGCTAAATTTATTGGCAAATTTCAATTTACCACAACATTATGCGGAACTCCTGCATATGTTGCACCTGAAGTACTTGCGAACTCCCAAAACAGAAAGTACAATAAATCTGTTGATATGTGGTCAATTGGCGTCTTACTATATGTTTGTTTATGTGGATTCCCGCCTTTTAGTGAAGAGCTAGGTCCTCCTACAATGAGGCAACAGATATTGGAGGCGAAGTTTGCTTTTTATTCTCCTTATTGGGACGAAATTGATGATATGTCATTAGATTTGATTAGTAGGTTATTAGTCATTGATCCCGATGATCGACTGTCAGTACAACAGACAATAAGCCATCCTTGGTTCCAGAATGTTACGGAAGAAATGAAAACTAGCCAAGAAGATAGTTGCGATTCCGATGATAGTGTCGGTTTAAGGGCAAGACAGTTATCTATACGGATCCCATCTTCTTCACGAGGATATTCATGTGAGCCAATAACACTTAAGGAACGTGCAGATACAGGGTTGACCGATGATATAATCGCACAGAAATATTGCCATTACAGTGCCAACAAAACAGATACCGATGGTGACACAGCCATGCAGTAGTGTTAACTACTCTTTACAGTTTAAGTACAAGACATATCCACCTACAAAATCATTTAAAAATGTATATGGAGATTTTCCCGTCCTGATAACCAACAAATAATCTCCTTTCACCGTAAATGTCTTCCCTACTTCTTTTCACAATGTTTTTACTTCGACCATTATTATAAATGATCTTGACGTTCGTCTTTTTAACATCGCTTGGATCAACTTGTTTTTGGGTAAATCTCAAGTGCTTTGCCTTTTGAGTTTGTAAGTTATTCGTTGCAGAAACTTCATTATTTCCATTATTTACGGATTCCTTTGAATTAGTTATCGCCGGAAGTTGTCTGCGCATTTTGAAATTAAATTTTAAGACGCTATCACTACTGTATTCATAAACTCTGGTATACCCATCCCATGTAGTCAAGGCAACACTGTTCGTCCATGAATCTGTATCGATATCACCGATACCTTTATGTTTAGTATCGAAAATTTCAGATTTATGAGATACAGGATCGAAAACACAAATTTTGCTGCCTGTTGATGTGCATAATATTTTGCTACTCATTCTATCAAACACAATAGCCGTGATTGGATTTCCAAGAAGTGAATCATTTCGCAAAAATTGAGAAACTTCACAGCTTTCATCGATTTCATACCCAATAATCTCGCCGTTTTCATAACCTACTAAAAACTGTGTATTGTTTAGCCATTGTAACTTCATAATAACACCCGAACTGCTTCTTTTCGTCATATCAATCTCTTCAGAATCATCAAAATTCTTTTCTTTCTCAGCATTCTTTTCAGGTTTGCTGGATTTACGATTTTGAACTAATCTTTTCAATTTTTTATACTCATCTGACGCTTTTGTATTTATTTTATACAAATCCCAACCTTCTGAATCCGTTGTTGCGGGAGTAATCAGTAGTCCAGTTGAGTTGATATCAATGTTGGCAAAATTTAATGTATTCACGGGCATTTCGAATACAAGCGGCGGGGCCGTTTGTGATAAGTCATCGATTGAGGACCCTATTTTTTTTTTCAACAAACATGAGTATGTAAATCCGGATTTAGCATCTGAACTGTTGATCAAATCAATCATTCTCCAAATTTTGATAGTACCGTCTTTTGAATGTGTTAACAACTGTCCATAAGAATCGGTAAGCTTCGGTATACAAAAATCGTGTTGTTTCTTATATTTCCAATCAATACCCAATTGCTTTACCGTTAATATTGTATCATTATGTGCCTTCCATATCCCCAAAGGACGACGCGTGGATAAATTCCACCATATAATCAATCCTGATTCATCTGCCGTCATCAAGCTTGGGTTAAAAATCAGATTTTCAGAGGCATCATCCTCCAATGCATATGTAAGTGTCGATGGTAGATAAAATGGCTCGATGCAGGTGACTGGCGCACTGTGCAGCCTAAGTGTCGCCTGCAGAGTCTTTTCTATCATGTATCCCAACTGTTCTGGCTATTGATGTGTATTTATGCTGAAGTTTGTAGCCATCCGAGAAAAAAAAGCCACATGAAAAACTGATCCAAAGACCGTGCGAAAGGATGTTTCCGTTTTCCGCTTTTAGTATACATCCACATGATCAGGAAGATCCGAGCTAGCGTCTATGTTCAAACAGATCTGGCTGCCGCTTCGTATGAGTAGCTTAACCATCTGTAGCTCATCTACCGTTTTTTCAAGAATGCCTTTTCCCATGCCCGTGATTAGCAGGAGCCGTTTCATTTCTTGCCTTTCTGTTTCTTCAAATGCCGTTAACGTGACAGCGGCAAATAATGAACATGTTATTCTGATGGTCCTAGAATCAAGATTGTAATCCAGTTCAACAATTTGATAATTGCTGTTAAGCCTAGCCTTCTTTTTTTGAGCTTTGATCCTTTTCAAAAGTAGAATGGATTCCTCCTTTATGCATGGTGGAATTTTCAATTTTTGGTTTTTCAGCAGCAGAACATGATAGCTTATATGCTCATCCCATTTTAAAATTTGAAGTTGATAAGCAACGCCGCCTTTATCAACGTGCTCTAGCTTGTTGCATCTCAGTTCTTTGTGGGCGTCAAATAAAAGGTCCCAAATTTTACTTTTTTTCTTGTCAAAGAACGTGTTAAACTCACTTTTCAAATTAACTAACATTTTTTCAACTTCGTCATTTTTCCTGTAATCAAAAACTAATATACTTAAATCTGCCACCAGTTTTTCAAAAATATGTTCAACTAAAATCTTTTCATCGAATTCACTGAAATAACGTAAAAGGAATTTTAAGTTGCACAAATATTTGTCTCCCTCCTCCAACATGATTTTTTCAATGGCATAATTCCAGCATTTCTTAACAACAGTATCGCTAAACGTTAGAAATTGAATTTTTCTAGGAAGTGAATCGTTGATGAACGAGAGTAGATTTCTGAAAAAAAACGCTCCCCCGTCGAGAGCATCACTTAATATCATATCCATGGCAGCATCGGTTAAATACTGGGCTATCATAGTTTCATCGCATGGTATATTTCCTTCAACAAAGCCTGATATACTTAATAAGAGGTCCCTTGAATTTGACATTGTCACAATTTCTTCTGAGATTAGTCGATACGCTGTGGGACAATAGAAAACAGCACCAAAGAACGAGCCAACTAGTTTCTTCTTGCAACCCCCTAAATCGAACTTGATAATTGTGCTGTCTGAAGTGACTGTTTTAATTATTTCATTTATCCTCCCCAGGTAAACTTCCAAGTTTGGAATATCGTAATGTATCTTTAAATCTAATTTTACCTTTTCCCCATCGATCTGATTTAATAATTCCATTGAATAATAGAACTTGAGTAGCAACATTAAATTTTCCGTTTCGTTTCTCTCAAGAAAACCAGTAACTAAGTAATCATAAGTGTCTTTCAATCTTTGCAAAAAGTCTTCATTAGATGTGACTAAGGAAATGTGCCGGCTTATTTCGAGCTCAAATTTATAATCGAATTTGTCAGGATCAAGATTGCCCAAATCTAAATTCTTGAGAAATCCAGCCACCAATTTCGTGGTTTTTGCGAACTTATAAAATGCCTCCCATACATTTTCAGATGCCAGAACTTTACCAGAATTAGTATGCAACCATCTTTCTAAAATGGTAAGTAGGTCTTCATATATTATAGGAGAAATTTCAAATGCTCTACTCCTCCAATTCAATATATCATTGATATCTGTATTTTCTGTAAATGCATCTAAAGATTTAAGAAGTTCTATAAAGATGAACCTGATTTTACTTTGGCTGATCAACGAATTAGAAAGATTATTGTTTGAAAAAATATCATTAGATAAAAATGTATCGCAAGGTTTGAGGTCAATCTCATTGATCGTATTTGTTCCTGGAGTAAAAGTAACTAATAATTGATGATACTCTGTGGGTTTGTACCCCAAGCCTTCAGGATCAAAAGCTAGGTATTTCATTACCACAGTTAGATAGGATAAAGAGGAGCCATAATTTGCATGCATAAATAGTGAATTTTTTTTTCGCAGATTAGGTTGCCATTTTCATGTTTGGATTGGATTTAACAAAAGAATAAGCACCATGGATTTTTATAGTGGTATAAAGCAGGTGAATGTTGATGAGGTTCAGAATGCTGTTCTTGACGATGGACTAGAACACCAAAAACAATTGAAGAGAAAATTACTAACTGATATAATCGAATCACTTAAGACGCCCGGCCAAAACGTATTAAAAAATCACAGGAAAGTTCAGAGACTAGCTAAAATTGAGTCACGAGTGTTGCTAAGCATGGATAATTGTGATATTTTGGAAGAATTAAGAAACAGAATCAGAATTGAATGCCATGAATCATTCAATAATTTCAATTACGACGGGTCAGAATTATACACTGCATTTCCGATTTGTGAGTTTTACGATTCGGTGCAAAATATTTTCAAGTATGCTGAAGTGGCCCTGTACCCCGTTTATCACGGCGCACACAAAGTACGGGATGGGTCACATGAGTACAGGATGAGCGTGTCTAGACCGCAAGAAGTAAACTCGTTTTTGAAAACCGGATATATTGTTCCCGAAACAAAATATTTGGTATGTTCTATTTTTGCTGATGAGTTCATCAGCTCTAAATATACTGATAAATTGTTTGATATGAGTAGTGACAAATACGGAGTCTTCAACAAGTCATTGTCAAGGTTATGTATGAGTATGAAATTTTTAATTTATGAAAACACGGTACCTGGGAAGTTTCATGGTGAGAGTATTAGAGTTGGAGATTTTTGTAAGATTCTTACGATGTTTGAAGATTTACTCGGTTCTGAACGGGTATGTGCTTTGGAAATATTGGAAAAATGTTATGCGCATGCGTTGAAACGAATTAAGGAGGAATTGTTCGTCAAGGAGAATTACGATACCGTTTTCACCGAACTATCCATTATTGTGAAAAATGCGTTGAAATTAAAAAAAGATATAGTTGAAAATACGAATATCAAACCACTCAAAAACAGCAGGTTTGATTTGGCTGGCCGTATAATAAACTCTTCTGCAGATAATTTGTTTATTCTCGAAGCTATTCAATCATTGTACACTTCGTTATACACAACTTTAGAGAAAAAAGGCAATACCGCTAAATTGAAGGACACTATTGGGACAGTGAAATCTTTTTGTAAGGAACAGTGTTGGGAAGAGGTATGGCAGGAGTCGAACGTCATGTTTTGTAAGAGCGTGTTGAGCAAATTAGAGAAGGCCGATGAGGATAAATTGAAAAGCATGGCCGTATATTTTGATGCTTTTACAGATATTCTGAAAATAGTGAATGAAATATGGCTAATGCGGAACATTCCATTTGCATGGCGCCTTTTAAAGCAGGAATTCAACAGAAGTTGGCAGAATACGTACAAAAGAGACTTTAGTGGACACTACGCGTATTATCTTAACCACAAGTTGAGGTTATTGGTGAAGGGGAAGGATAGAAATAAGTACGAATCAGAATTGTCGCTTTTAGGGAAAACTGTGACACCGATGCTCAAATTGATGTCGGTGGTTGAGCAAGTTAAATTTAAAAGGAAGTATCAGCTTTTGTTTATACAAAGGATGTTGAGCACGTTGTACACTGGGAACTACACCATTCGGACCAACATTGCTGACAGTGAGATTGAAATTGCCATTCAGATCGATGACTTCTGTAGAGGACACCAGTTTGGTAAACCGATAGAGGAAATGTACGCCGAAGTATTTCGCTCGTATGGAAGTTTTCAACGATTTAAGCCAGAAACGGAAATGGCAGTGGAGATGATCAGCTTGCCCGAAGAGTTGAATCTTGGATTTCCAGAAAAACAACCGAGATTGGAGTTGCCGAGGGAGATGAACCGGTTGATGAAAGATTTCAAGAGGCACACAAAAGAGGAGACTAAAATTGATAGACAATATGGCAAAATGAAGCTTGATTTGAATTATGGGTACTCGAGTATGACGTTGGAGTACAAAATGGATGTTGGGTGTGTGTGTGAGTTGGGTTGTAATATGTACGAGGGACTCATACTTACCATGTTTGAAGATGACGACGCTGATGGAGAGGACGATGTCGGTGTTGATGTTGCTAGCGTTGTTCAGAAATTTAACATTCCGGAGACAATAGCGTTGAAGAGTTTTAATGCATTGAGTCACCGGAGGCATGCAGTTTTGGAGAAAGTTGGAGATAGGTGGAGGGTAAATAAGGAGTTTAGGGTTACCAATGGGAGCTTTGTGAGGATCAAATGAATAAATTTGGTTTCGTGATTAAGTGTGTTTATATATATATATATTGTTATAAAAATATAGAAAAGGATTATTTAAGCGTAAACGTGATGAGTCGTGTATAGACGTGGATAGCTATCAGACACGATTTTTCTTTGACTTGACAATCCAATTGAACAGGCCCTTTTTGTTTGAAGGTTTCTTTTTCGGATCCTTCTTTATGGGGGTATCATTCAGTTGGTTTATATCGTTCTCATTGATTTCGATCATAGGGCCCGGTTCGCCGAGACAATCTTGAGTTAGCGTTGACTCATCGTTTAGGGTTGAATCATTGATGCTGATGTTCAAACCGAGTAGTTCGTCTGTTGACTGTTCAATTATCGAAGAAGATTTTTTCGAATAGGTACTAATGAGTGAGGATTTTCTTCTATGATGGGATGATATTTTTTTGGACAGGACGGAGAACAGCGAAGAGGAACGCTCATGCTTTGAAGCCTTGGAAGCTTTTGAAGATTTTGAGGCGGGGATATTAAGCTTTGTGGATGATTTGTTGGATACTGTGGAAGAGCTGAGGGATGAAGTGGTTTTTTTGTCATTGAAAGTTTCGGAGGATTTGTTTAATGAGTTTATTTGAGGTGGATCGTCGTCCTCTAAAACGTTATTCTTTTGGTGGAAGTCTTCAGGCAGGTCGTACTGTAGGGATTGGTACTGAAATGGAGATTTGGCGGATTGTTTGATGGGGGACATGGAAATCGAGTTTGATAATCTATGGTTTGGAGTATTGAAGGTATGAGGGTGGGGGTGAGAGTGAGAATGAGAGTGGGAATGAGAATGAGAATGGTGATTGCCTTTTGGAGTTGAAGGAGCCAATTTGTAGTAGGATTGGTATCTGACTTTACCCTTTAAACTCGATATGGAAGGAGTGTTCAAGTTTGAGAAAGGATTTGAAGTTGAGTATGGGTTTGAGTTTAAAGAATTGGATGAAGAGTTATTTGAATTCCCCGTTGGTAGCGAGGATAGAGAGTTGCTCAAATTTTTGGACATTAAAAGAGAGTTGAGATCGAACTGGTTGTTTGAGAAAGTCGAGGAAGGCACCATGTTTTCGTAGCTGTCGTCTTCATTTTCATTTTCGTTTTCATTTTCATTTTCATCTCGATTATGGTCACGGATTTGATTGTCATCTTCCAGTCCGTCGCTATCACTCAGATCCAACTCAAAAGTGTTATTTTCCTCCTTGATTTCCTCGACAATTATCACATCTGTTTTCTTAGGTGAGCACAATACGGAATGTTTAGGTAAGTGAGCGACGTAATTTTCCTGTCCTCTGTTGCTGAAGTTCAAAATTGGAGTTAGGGTCAGATTTGATGTGGGATTGGGGAGGGAAGAAGGTTTTGCCAGATTTATATCATCCAGATTTATGAGAGGGTCCGGTATATTGGGATTTGAATCGGAGAACCTTGTTTCATTAGTGAGGTAGAATTTTATGGGTGTTGAATGATTGGATATGGGCGTGTTGTGGGAGTAAGAGGTATAAGTGTAAGTGGGGGAGTCGACTGGGTTGTTTGCAATGATGTTGTTTATGGACAATGGGGTTGATTTTGTCGGGGAGCAAGGTAAGGATTTGGAAAGAGAGACATTGTTGATGAAGGTGCTGGGACCGTTATTTTGGACGGATGGTGCTGTTGGCGGTTGCAAGAAGGATGAGGAGTCGAAGTCGCCGGATATTGCCGCCGACCGGCGATGCCTGTGGCCTCTTTTGACGGGAGGTTTGAGGGCGATATCTATGGGGTTTGCCAGCGGTGACGGGCTGGAACAAAAGGGGGCGTCTGTGATGAGAGACATGGAGTGAATGAGTGGGAGGGAATGAGAAGAGGGGGAAAAGCGGGGATGCAAAGCAAAGCGAAGCGAGGCGGTGCCGTGATGACGACAGCGGTGGATATGGGTAAAAAAGAGGTTTCCCTTGGTGGAGTCCCTGGTGGTGACGGAAGCGGACGGTTGGGTAAGTTGGAGGTATGTAAAGTGGAGGTGGAAAGTGGAGGAGGATGTTGAAAGTGTGTGTGGTTTTTACGATGTGTTAGGAGGAGGAAGAGATTGAAGCGGCGAGGGCCGGGAGAAAACGCGGGCGCGGCGGGTGTTAGTGTGATTTATTAGTTTTCTATTTTCTATTTTCTATTTTCTATTTTCTATTTTCTATTTTTCCGCTTACATAACACCCGCTGCGCCACCCGCGGCTAGCAGCGGCTACACAAGGAGTTATGCGCGGCGGCGGTGCAGCGCGGCCATTGAGCGGCCGAGTTCGCTGAGCACGTCTTTTGTGCGGGCGGTGGCGGTGGCGGTGGCGGTGGTGGCGGTGGTGGCGGGTGGAACGGACGACGACGACGACGACGACGACGGAGAGGACGACGGGGAGGAAGAAGAGGCGACCGTCTTGAAGCCACCGTCGAGCGACGGCAGATCGGTGCAGAGCACGGACCGCCCCCGGTAGGCGACGAAGTTGGCACGGAGCACGTCCTGCACGGCGGCACCGTTGAACTTGTTCACGGGCTGGTAGATGGATTCGAAGACGGGAGGTGAGTGTGTGTTGTTGGCGTTTGTAGAGGAGGAAATAACTGAGGTATTGGTGGTGCCGTTGATGTTGGCAACGGAAGCAGTGGGATTTGCCCCGTTCATGTGCACTCGGTGACCGTTCTGCGAGCCTCTGCGTTTATTGGCGTTGCCGTTGGGCGTCGTGTGGTGTTCCTGTCCGCTCATTCCCTAGTGGGTCTGTGTCTGTGTCCGTGGCAGAAGAGACATCTATAGCAGATCACAAGAGAACTAAGCATTGGACGGAGAAAGCTGAGCACGCCAGGTGACGCAGCGACGGCGACGCGTCGAGACAAAAGCTCAGCACTTCTCACCACAGTGTAGCGCCCGTTCCCGCCCTCCCCCGACTGGATGGGCCTCGGCCCTCCATCAATTCTTTATCTAGCCTTCCTTCTGCGCCCGGCTGCTCATTTACACATTCATCCCCCCCTCCCCCCCGCCAACACATTATGCCCGAATACCTGACCCCCCAACAGGTCGTCTACGATCCGCTGGTGGATCCGGAAAACATGACCCAGTACGCCGCCAGGGACTACAAGGTCTCTGCGGTCTATCTCAAGCAGCAGATTGACGATGCGAACACCGCAGATAAGGATGCGGATCTGCAACAACTGCATATGGCCCCTCCACCAAAATACGACAACCCCTACTCCAAGCTACCCAACGAAGATGCACTACCTCCTTACGAGGAGGAGCCAGGGACGGACCGTGTCCACCACGCCACGATGAAGAAGTTCTTTGTTCATTTTGCCGTCTTGGTGCTGCTCTTTATGGTTCTCATGTTCAGCTACGGTTGCCATTGAATAATTAGAGAAATAGATATCAGTATAGGCTTACATACACATGTACGTATGCTTACTTATGTATGTGTGTATATAGATTTGAATTGTATGGTTTTGTTTGAAACTAAAACCGGGTTTGTTCGATACCTTCTAAGCCGGATATTGCATAAGGAAGGCAATGTGCACACGTCGGTCGAACTAGTATGCATATATACATATATATATGTAGAAATCTACACGTTTGAATGTTACAGTACGCTGGAACAATTCCACCCTTTGGAACCGGACACTGTTCATCTGCCGTTGGTTGCACTGGCCTCTGTGCAAGGCTTTGTTCTAATCCCCGTGCCCGCTTTGCATGAATCGAACGCAATCTCTTTATCGTCTGGCTATTTAGTTTCCCGATCGGACAAAGCGCATTTTTGCATTGTAGCACTAATGTTCTTCTCCACTTAGTCTCTTAGCCTATAAACGGTTTGTGCGAAAGGTTTATTGGTAAATATTGGCGACCAAACATCCACAAAAATATTTAAACTTAGCCCAATTGCGGCTAAGTTAATTACGGCAAGCATGACAGGCCCACTGTTTAACCTCCAATGAAAAAACCGCAAATCGGGAAAAATCCTTGAAAGTGGGTACGCTTAACAGCCGTCTTATCACTTGCCAGGGCTTGTCACGTTACAATAACGTTTTGTTACACGAAGGTCTCGGCGATTGCAGTGATTGTTTTTGTACACTCCATCTGCTGAGGGGTGTTGAGATTAAATAACGATTGTTTTCAAATTACAAAATTGTCGAAACATTGACTGCTTAAAAGTCTGGAATTGTGGCATTTGCAGGATATGATGTAGAACAGCTTTTCCAGGCAAATCTTCTGTTCAGGGGACTTGGTGAAATTGAAACGTCATCCGAAGTCAAAATATCGAGCAAACGGCCACAATCTTTGTCATTCGAGGTTTGGTTTTCGAGACATGTACTCATCAACCCAACACCATCGACATACTCATATGGCAGTGAGCTTAAAGGCGTACTGTTTCCCAAGGTGTAATAGTAGTGGCCCAACTCGGCCGAAGAACATTGCCCCGCCAAATCCTTAAAGGTTATATTACCGCCTCTTTGGGCCGAATACTGTAACATTATCGCCATGTTTTCGGACATTTTCGAATCCACAGCCGGATCGGTATCGCTGCTTTGGCCATTAAGCATCAGTTTGTGGTAAATCAGAAACGCATCACCAAGCAGATCATTCTGAAGTGCAAGATCAGAAAGGCCTTTAATTTTGCATAAGTAAGTGAAGGAAGAAAAAGTGAGTAGGACGTAATCGTCAGCTCCAAACAAACCATATTCTTCAAACGGCGAAGCGTAATCAACTTCAATAAATCCAGTGGAGTTATCGTTTGGAATAAGCTGATTGTTAAGTATGACGGTGATGCTATCGGTGTAGCTCAAACCAGCACCGCTGACCTCGCTAATGGAAAGCAGCACATAGAAAAGACAGGTTTGAATAAGCGTGAGCATTTGATAAACTTAAATAATATTCCAACTCAATCCCAGTAATTGCAGATGAATTAGGCACAAGCAAAGACACTTCCGTAGAAGAAGAAGAACGTGTAAGACAAATTGAACATACGGAAAAACTGAAACCCGGCAACATTTCATTGCCGAAACAGCGAGCTCCACGGCGGTAACGGAGCCCAAAGAGGAAATCCGTCGGCTGTCATTTGCAGCACGTGACTCACACAGAGTTGGTCTTCACAGTATGGACAGGGTTTACGACAGTGCCGGACAGACAATTGCTGCCTTTCTTTTTTTCCAAAAACGGCTCATAACCAAGGCTCGTGCTACACGTTTGAGCTGTTATTAAAGTATCAGTGATTACTGATTAAAACTTGGGAATACGACTTAATAATGTGTTTTATGGAGAAATAGCCACTAACGCTACAGGAAATGACAAATTTGTATACCGTTCAAGTGGCATCAAAATTAGCGCTCTTATAAACACAATTCCACGGATACAAAACTAGAAATCAATTCAGGAAATAAATAAATTTCGTATGGGACCACATCTTTTTAAACCAGGTTCACACCTCTTTATTGTTCACTTGGAATATACAGAGGCTTGGTGTATGGCACATACACGCCTGTGCTTCATATACACCACTACAATTTAGATAGTCATTTTAGATATTTCAGGTGGAACTCCACATGTTCGGGGACAAAGGAGGAGATGAAGTAGTAACTGTGGTCGTAACCTTCAACTTCACGCAAGTCAATCTTATCCTCCATGCTTGTACCCTTTGCAGCTTCGACCAAATTTTGACATCTTAACTGGTTATCCCTGTAGTTGAATACATCCTTTGTACCCACGTGGACGAGTATGTCGTCGGCCTTGCCCTTGTACTTCTTGATCAAACAGCAAGGATCGTATTTCTCCCATTCGGACTTGTCATCACCGAGGTAATTGCCGAAACATTTTTCACCCCACGGAACAATTGATGGGTTGCAAATAGGAGCAAATGCAGAACACGATTTGAAAGTGCCAGGATTACGCAGATACATCATGATGGCACCGTATCCACCCATGGAGTGTCCGGTGATGGAGCAATTGTGTAAATTCAATCCAACAAATTCTGTTCCCACCAATGGCAATAGCTCCTTGAGAATGTACGAATACATATTGTAGTTCTCTTTCCATGGCTCCGCAGTTGCATCAACATAGAAACCAGCACCGGTACCGAAATCCCAGCTCTCATCCTCCCCTGCAATGTTTGCACCTCTTGGTGAGGTATCTGGGAACACTAGCGCAAGACCGTGTTTGGCTGCAAAGTAGGGTAAAAACGATTTTTCAGAAACATTCTGTGGTGAACATGTGAGTCCGGAAAGGTAGAGCAAGACTGGGAGTTTGGACGATGCATCGTACTGTGGTGGTAAGTACACATTGACGTTCATTGGAGTCTTGGTGTAGGTGGAGGCATGTGTTAATTTGAGTAATTGGCCTCCAAAGAGCGCAACCGTGGCATCAGTTGAGAATGTCATATCGTCAATGCTGTGCTTTGTAGTGAAGTCCTGAAGAAAAGAAGAAGGGTCAGATGCATGGTACGGGAGGGAAGATCGACAAGAACAACCGCTATCCTTTTTATATACGGGAACGAGATGGCGCTTTCCATTACTGTTTAAGGAAACAATCTGCGAGTCTGAACCGTATAGCACTGCATTTTCCTTGCTTGTTCTTCAGCAAGCATGTTTAGAAACACATTCAGGAGCTTTATTGGTGCCAGCGGTGCCAGCGGTGCCAGCAGAAACTATGTAAGGCCTTTCACGCTGCTTGCAACGGCGGCGGTGGGTGCAACGGTCTGGTCGGGCTTGCAGAAGGTGTATTCTGAGGACAATGTCGGGTCAGTGTCGGTGATCAAGTCGGTGGACCCATTGCCAATGAAGATCAATGCACCATTGGCGACACAGTTTGATTTGATTGGATACGGGATCAGAGAAGTGTCGTTTTTGAAGTTCCAGGTCTATGCGTTGGGATTGTACGTTGCCAATGAGGATATGGGTATCATCCGGGACGTTTTGAACTCGAAATTTCTGGAATCTTTTTACGAAGGTAATGATGCCGGTGAGGCTGGGGGACAGAGCCATGGGGAAAATTTGTTGAATGCACTCAATGACCCAAAACTTTCCAATATCTTGATCAAGAATTTAATATCAAGCAACGTCAGATTCACGGCCCGCATTTGCGCCATCAGAAACACCGACTTGAGTCATTTGAGAGACGGGTTTATTAGAACTATCCGCAATAACCCCAACTACAGCAAGCTGATGAAGTCAGACGAGGAGGCCGGTGACAGGATCACCAAAGGGTTGGACGACTTACGTGATGTGCTTAACTCGGTGAAGATGTCGGCAAAGAAGAACTCTCTTGTTTTCATGGAAATTGACGGGAATCAGCACATCAGGGTGATTGTGGAGACAATGAAAAAGGAGGGACGTAACGAGCCGTTGGTTTTGGGTGTCGTCAAGGAGCCGTTGGTTACGGAATTGCTCTTTGAGAGCTACTTGGGCGCAGAGAAGCCGCTGGTCAAGTCTGTGCAGGCTCTTGCTGCTGAATCTCTTTCTTCCATTGTGTAAGCATTGTAAGTATAGGCTACATTTATGTTTGTTTAGTTGTAGGGACAACCCTCAAAGACATCTCGATGGGGGTGATTAAACTTTTGTTCCCCACGCATTGAATTTGTTCACGCATTTGATGCACGGTTGCATGCAGGGCATCGAAGCCCTCACTTAGGAAGAAACAGGCAAGCATGGGTTCCGTTTCATCGGACACGGACACGGATACGGACACGGACACGGGCGGTGACAGTAACACCGGATTGGATGTTGCAGCCGATATTGGAGCCACTTTGAAGTTCAAGAGGTTGAGGAGGAAACACAAGAACTCGAAAAACGGATGTGTGGAGTGCAAGCAACGAAAGATCCGCTGTGATGAGCATTTGCCGATATGCTTATACTGTACTAGAAGGGATATCAGTTGCTCTTATTTGACGATGACACCTTCCCAAATAAAGCAGATTGTGATCAGCCACATGGAGAATGCAAATAGGAAAGGGAGTGGTCATTCCAAGAGTGATGCCACCAGTAATACTGGAAACGTGAAGGATGTTGATACGGGAGAGTATCCGACATCTGAATTTACGTGGAACAAATACCAGGCCACCAGGGAGGTGAATTTGCGGTTGGATTCAATACACCAAGACGATTCGACGTATCGAGCGCATGAAATAGAGGGCGTTTTGTTGCCGGCGTCGATGGGTAGTTATATATCGTACAACGAGGAGTTTTTGCCCTTTGAAGAATGTTGTTTTACGGAGTACAATTACGATTTACCGTTGGGTGTGGAATCACGGGTTGTCAATCGAGTTTTCGGCGTGAATTCTGCGGTGGAGATTGAGCACAATGAGAAGTTTATTGCGAAGTCGGAGATCATTAACACATTTTTGCGGACTGGGGATTTCAGGTATTTAACGGAAAAACTGGGGAACGTGAATATCGATGTTGAGTTGAATATAGACTTCTATAAAACATTATCGATTTCACAATTGTTCAGTAAGTTATTGAGACACTCCAAAATTCTGTTTTCAATGGATTATTATAAGAATGTGTTGCTTACGCAGAAAATTTTACCCCTGGTGAGTTACCAACGCAAGCTGCAGATTTGTCGGAAATGCGACGATGATTCCATCAAAAGCATCGATAAGATTACCAAGATTATCAAGTTTGAGTACTTGCCGAATTATAGCGAGTATTTGAATTCGAGGATTGTCATTTTGACCGGGAGCTTTCTTGTGCTGAACTACTGCTTGGTTTTCCATTTCAAGAATGGGTTAAAATACGAATTGTCGATTGCGGATGGACAAAATGCGGTGAATTTATTGGGGATATTTTCTACGGGATTGTTTTCCATAGTGATGGAGAAGAGCAAGATGGATTTGGTGTTGAACGGCACGAATATATTGTCAATGCATTTGATTAACGGATTCAAGTTCATGCTGGTGAGGGGGTACGGGATTGAGCTGTTGAAGGAGGTTAAGAAAGTTTTCGATAAATTGGGGAACGTAAATGACGTCAATTACGAGAATTTGAAATACTTCTTAGAGAAGCATCTGCGGCTTTTGAAAAACAACGTTGTAAAGGGGACGTTGCTGGGATTTCACAATGGATACATTGTTCGGATTTTGAATGATTTTCAAAGCATTGTTCCTTATGATTTGTGCAATCTGAGGGTGGAGTTTTTCAAGCAGCAAATGGCGGGGAAGGACGTCAAGATTATCATCATGCTATTTTACTACACTGTGGGGCAAGTGTTGAATGCCATCATGCCGAGCATTATGGGGTTTTCATCCAACAGTTTCTATGGGCCTGGGTGGAGCATGTTTCAATTTGATCGGGTTGAGAATCTGATGGATATACTCGAGGAGATGGAGGATGAGGAGATGCAAGTGATTGCGGTTTACTTGATACGGTTGTCGTCGTTTTTGAAGAAGAGACGGATGTGTTACAGGGACCATCTGATGAAGCTGGATATAGGGGAGATTGTTGATCCGGAAAACGGGTTGACGTTGGAGGAACGGTACCGTAGGCTACTTAGGTTGAAGGAAGGGGGCGTGATGGACGAGGTGAAGGTGAAGTCTTTCACGATAAGCAAGGGCCAGTTCTTCAAGGCGTGGAACTGCCCGAACGTGGAGAAGAAAAGGGTAGAGCGCGGGTGTCGGGCGGGGGCAAACAAGGTGGCGCGGGTTTTGAGTGGCGGTGGCGGTGGCGGTGGCGTCGACGCGTCGACGGTTTTGGCGGACTTTGCCGGCGGACGGAGCGGGTGTTTCCGGCGGGACTGCGACGGCGACGGCGAGGGGGGAAGCAAAAAAGAGGCGACGGTCGTCTCGGAGCTGGCGTTTGTTGCCGGTGCGGAGATGCGCGTGTTGTGGAGGCTCGCGGTGTTTGTGAGGGTGAACGGGCTGTAGGGCCCGGGGGTTTCTGGCCTGTTCTTGTTTTACCCCGGGGCAGCAGCGGGATATATAAGGCTGCGGTTTCTCCCCGGTGGATGATGTTGGCTGCAGAAGGCGTGGGGAAGTGCAATTCTGCAGTATTATAACACACACACACATACACACACAGAAAATAGCCATGTCAGAGTCCAATGCACCTATTAAGACCGATCTGGTCACGCTCACACGGTTCATCATCGAAGAACAGCAACGGAACGCCCCCGGCGCCACGGGAGAGCTCTCCCTCCTTCTCAATGCGTTGCAGTACGCCTTCAAATTCATTGCCCACACCATCAGGAGGGCGGAGTTGGTGAATTTGATTGGTCTCTACGGACAAACAAACTCCACGGGGGACGACCAGAAGAAGTTGGACGTGATTGGAGACGAGATCTTCATCAACGCCATGAAGGGTTCGGGCAACGTCAAGGTGCTTGTGAGCGAGGAGCAGGAGGATTTGATCATTTTTGAAGGAGACGCGGGCAACTACGCCGTGTGTTGCGACCCCATCGACGGCTCGTCCAATTTGGACGCCGGTGTGTCTGTGGGTACGATCTTTGGTGTGTACAAGCTTCAACCGGGATCCACCGGTTCCATCAAGGACGTTCTAAGATCTGGTAATGAGATGGTGGCGGCTGGTTACACGATGTACGGGGCGTCGGCTCACTTGATGTTGACAACGGGGTCCGGCGTCAATGGGTTCACTCTCGACACCCACTTGGGAGAGTTCATCCTCACCCACGCCAACTTGCAGATCGAGAGCAACAAGAAAATCTTCTCCATCAACGAGGGTAACTCGTATTACTGGAACGACGACGTGAAGTCCTACATCAGTTCGCTCAAGGAACCACAGGAGGATAACAACGGCAAACCGTACAGTGCCAGATACATTGGTTCCATGGTTGCGGACGTACACAGAACCTTGCTCTATGGAGGGGTGTTTGGATATCCGGCAGACAGCAAGTCCAAGACGGGTAAGTTGAGGATCTTGTACGAGTGTTTCCCGATGGCGTTGCTCCTGGAGCAGGCGGGTGGAGTGGCCGTCAACGACCGTGGCGAGCGCATCTTGGACTTGGTTCCTAAGAAGATCCACGAGAGAAGCGGTATCTGGTTGGGCAACAAGGAGGAGATCGACAAGCTCTTGACGTTCATCAAAAAATAGCGGGCAATGGGCGATAATAGGCGGCGACGCCCTTTGAGGTGTCGGTGGGTTGCGGGATGCATTTCACGCATGGATATGTAGATTGGTACGTTATATACTGTTTATATAAAGGCAATGTACACCCTGGAAAACGATAAGCAATCCAAACACGTGCTGTCACGTGCTGTTACGCGTCGACCGTCGCTGTCGCTGTTGCTGGCGCCGGCGCCGATCGTCGCTTTCTGGCCTGGCGCATCGGCTCTGCAGAGGACACGTCGATCTCACACTTTTCCAACCAATGTTTCTTTCCTTCTGCAACAGCTTGATCATGTCTTCTTGCATTCCCATCCATCATCCAGCAATGTCCTTCCGTGTCCTAGACCTCGTCAAGCCGTTCCAGCCATACATCCCGGAAGTCCTCGCCCCAGAAAGGAAGGTCCCTTTCAACCAGAAGTTGATGTGGACTGGTGTCACACTACTCATCTTCCTCGTGATGAGTGAGATCCCATTGTACGGTATCACCTCGAGTGACTCGAGTGACCCGCTATTCTGGCTCAGAATGATGCTTGCCTCCAACAGGGGTACCCTCATGGAATTGGGTGTCTCCCCCATCGTCACCTCCGGAATGATCTTCCAACTCTTACAGGGTACACAAGTGCTCGACTTGAACAACGAGAGCAAGGAAGACAGGGAACTCTTGCAGGTTTCCCAAAAATTGTTAGCCATTCTCCTTTCCTTTGGCCAAGCCACCGTCTACGTTCTCACCGGCATGTACGGTAGGCCCTCCGACTTGGGCTACGGCGTCTGTCTCTTGTTGATCCTCCAATTGGTCTTTGCCGCATTGATGGTCATTCTCTTGGACGAATTGTTACAAAAGGGCTACGGTTTGGGTTCCGGTACCTCTCTCTTCATGTCCACCAAGATTTGCGAGTCCATTGTCTGGAAATGTTTTGCTCCCACATTGGTCAACAGGGGTAGGGGTTCCGAATTCGAAGGTGCCGTCTTGGCCTTTGTCCATCTCTTCTTCACCAAATCCAGCAAAAGAGCCGCTCTAGTGGATTCCTTCTACAGGGACAATGCTCCAAACATGTCTCAAGTCTTCTCCACCCTCATTGTCTTCTCCCTGGTTGTCTATCTCCAATGTCTCAGAGTCGACCTCCCAATCAAATCCACCAGACAGAGAGGTCCTTTCAACGTCTATCCAATCAGACTATTCTACACTTCCAACATGCCAATCATGTTACAGAGTGCCCTAACTTCCAACATCTTCATCATCTCGCAAATGCTCTACTCCAGATTCCCAAACAATTTGATCGTCAAATTGATCGGCTCCTGGGAACCAAGACAGGGTAGTGGACAACAGCTATTCGCCATCTCCGGTTTGTCATACTACATGCAACCACCACTGAATTTGCAAGAGGCCCTCTTGGATCCAATCAAAACCGTCATCTACGTTGTCTTCGTTTTGGGCACCTGTGCCTTCTTCTCCAAGACGTGGATCGAGGTTTCCGGCACTGCCCCAAGAGACGTTGCCAAGCAGTTCAAAGACCAGGGTCTCGTCATTGCCGGCCACAGAGAAACTTCCGTTTACAAAGAATTGAAGAAGATCATCCCCACCGCTGCCGCCTTTGGTGGTGCCACCATCGGTGCCTTGTCCGTTTTAAGTGATCTTTTTGGGTGTCTTGGTTCGGGAACTTCCATCTTGATGGCCGCAACCACCATTTATAGTTACTACGAATTGGCTGCCAAGGAGGGTGGTCTAGTCAAGAGTCTCGGTGCCAATTTCTCCGAGTAGTGGCTACTGGCTGCTCTGTTTTATACATGCAACATGTGTACTTATATATATATAAAAATGATTAGTTGCTTCTCCGTATCAAGCAAACAAGATGAAGTAGAGTAAAGTAAAATGTTTCAAACATGCGTACCTCTCCAGCCTCGCCAACATGTTTCCCATACTTTCTACACTTTTTCTTCACCTTCCTTCATCTTCGTGCTTATCTTCTATCATTACTTCCCTCCTCCCTTCCCCCCTTCCAACAATGGTACCACCGGGCAGCTCGCACAAAAGGATCAAACAGGTATCCATATCCAAACCCATCCTCTACGGCAACACCGCCACCAAGTTCTCCCCCGTGAACCCGATGCCGCCAGCGGCCCCACGAGACCACACCCACTCCTGGACAATCTTTGTGAGAGACCCCACGGGCAACGACCTCTCCACCTACGTCAAGAAGGTCATCTTCAAGCTCCACGACACGTACCCAAACTCCTCCCGCACGGTGGAACGCCCGCCTTTTGAGGTGACGGAGACCGGGTGGGGGGAGTTTGAGATCATCATCAAGATCTTCTTCCACAGTGAAGGTGGGGAGAAGAACGTCACCCTGATCCACCACTTGAAGCTGCATCCCTACGGCGGCACCGTCCCGCTCGATGGCAAGATCGAAAGCGTCAGGTACGACGAGATTGTGTTTAACGAGCCCACGGAGAAGATGTTTGCCCTCTTGACAAAGCAGCCGGGTACCTTGCTCGATGACACGCTGAAACAGAGGGAGAGGGATGAGATGGATAGAATTGCAAAGGCCATGGACGACATTGCCGGGAAAATCACCGTCAGTACGGAGGAATTTAAAAAGTTGAATAACGAAAGGGAGAAGTTGGTAGATCTGTAACATTATTACATGTATATATAGAGTGTGTAGTGTGTGTGTGTGTGTGTGCATATAGATTATAAGCTCAGTGTATAGTTCACCACTTTTGCTAATACGCTCTGCAAACTGTTGTCCGCCGTGGAGTCGTAGTACTTGCCATAATCGTACCCAAGCCGTACACGGACGATTTCCCGACGGTGTCGGTCAAACACGAGTATCGACGGAATGGGATAGACACCACCGCCAATGGGGTTCAGCAAGCCCATCAGTTTGGAAACGGCTCCATCCTGGTCAAGCACTACCGGGAACGTGTGCCCGTTGTGATGGGGGAACTCCGGGGTGATGCCAATCACTTTAATGTTTGTCTCTGTGAACAAGTCCAAAAATTTAAGGAACCCCATACATGAAAAGTCAAATAGGAAAAGCAACACGGGTATTCCGACACCGAAATCTGCGTTGTGTTTTTGCAAAAGTCCTGCAGTGTGTGAGTCGGGGGCAATGCAGTGGAGCCCCAAAAAAGATTGGAAAACATCGGACAATTTACTCTTCTCTAGATGCACTTGTTTGATCACGATATCCGGAGTGGCATACCTCTTGGATTTCTTCAACGTCCTACAAAAGTCGGGCTCCTCACTGTTCATTCGTCGCTTCTTCTCGAGCACTAAAGGTGTCAGCTCCGTGTCGCCGCTACCATGTACTAGCGTGTTTATCATAAATGCCCCCTCGGAATCATGCTCCCTTTTAGTTCCTCTACTCAAATGGATTGCGTCGTCGTCGTCCTCGTATACAAAGGGAAACGCAGTATCGCAAATCATGGTGCTAGCAAAGCAATTGTTGACAGTGCCAAAGGATAATGAACGTGTGTATATTAAATAGAAGGAACAAGCAAATGGAGAAGGAAATGCCGGGAGCTCAGATTTCAGCAGCGCTCCAAGTAGTATGTGACTCGTTGTGGGGTCTTGGGAATGCATCGAAGGTTGGTGGGCATGACTTGACAAGCCTGATCTGGCAGTGGCCTTCGGAGTAACGAGAGGTGATTGGCTTTCCTTTGAAACGTCAGGACAGAGGTAGGGGGTTTGAACCAGTCCAATTCACCCGTAGATAAATACACAGCTTTAGTATCTTATCGCTGGAAACAAATAATGCTTTTGTTAGTATCAGCAAAATCAAGGGACCGGAATCGGGCGATATTGTATATCTTTGCAGCTTTTCAATTCAAGTAAACAGTATCTTTTTATACTTTTCCTAATTCAAAAAAGTCTAAACAATCCCCCCTTGCTTCTAATGGTCTCTCAATGCCTGAAAATTTATGGAAACTCCTGGCATCTGCAAGTATTCCCTTTGGCAAAAAGCTGGATTGGAGTTTATCGATGTCCGAAAAATAATGCTCAAGAGAAAAATAAAATCATTCTGAAAATACACAGCAAAGCCGTAATTGGTGCAGCATCCACATGAGAGCCATGTCGAGATCCAAAAAGTGGTCTGTCCCGTACTAGTAATAACCTGAAACCATAACGCTAATGCGTTGTGTAACTCCCGGGAAGAAATCCCAGAAGGTGTTGATGAGCGAATAAATGAAGATTCATGCGGTGCTTTTTCTTCACCCTTTGCGGATACACAAAGATACCGATAAACTGCACTTTCCTCCTTTTTCTTTCTCAACCCACACAGTTCTTTCTACCATGAAGAGACCCACACTACCACCAATATGTGCCATGTTTTTGACCCAATTTGACGTGCACACGGGGTACGAGCTAAAATGGTTCAAATCATTGGACGCCGAGCTATACCCTTGCAAAGATCTCGAATACAAGTCAATTCCGTCAGGATTGCACTCCGTTAGCACCGACACAATCTGCTTTGTGCAGTCCAAGGGCGACATGGACACACAGCTATACGGTATTTCCGTGTTTAAGCAAAACAACTATTTGCAGCAGGTGACGGACGATGGCATCGTCGACAGAAGCAAAGTCAAGCTCTACTCATTGGGCATCTTAGTCGATCCGTCGAATTTGGAAGCGGTCGAAGAGTTTCAAAACTGGAAACCGAAATTATACTCCGTTGCGTGGAATTACAGTTTGGATTTGGCACAGCTTCTGAGTAATTTCATGAACTTGAACAATGCTCAGCAGGAGGCAGATTATTTTGTGAAATTTTCCACCTTCTTCGATAATCATTGCTACAAGGCTAAGCTGCAACCAACGACGGAATCGCAGCCAATCAGGTCCCAAGCACCGTCTATCACCACCGCCTCCTTGGCAGATGAAGACTTCAAGTCCGATCATATGATCGATGCGCTGATTCCATTGATAAATACCTTTGGGCCTTTGATCTTCAAGATTTGGAAAATATCCTTACTTAGGAAAGCGATCATTATGTATTCTCCATACAATACCTCAGCAGTATGCGTGGATGGCACCGAGGAGGTGGAACACGAGAATTTCAGCATTGGGGACATGTCCAAATTTTTGTTCTGCATATCGTTGATATCGTCCATACCTAAGGAACTCGAGGGGAAGTTGTCTAAATCGATAGGCAGTAAAGTGGACGAAATTTTGTTTAATAGGCCCGTGTACAACGTGTGTGTGAACGATATCTACAATTTGGTGAAGTTTGATACGAACTACCTAGCGTCCACGACCGACCAAATCATCATTGAAAAGAGGAACCTCTACGATTATTCTATAAAGCTGCCGTTTATTTCACGCCACGAGATTGTGAGTGTACCCGAGGTGAAAAATGTGGTCACCGGCAAACTCGAGTACGCAACGCCCAAGGATTTTGAAAAATTCCGGATCCTTTACAGCAAGCTGAATAATACCGATAACATCATGCCCATTGCGTGCAAACTGGCCGAATATAGGTCGCTTCAGGAACTCGTTTGGAACGGACTTTCATGGTGGGCAAGTGCCGGGGAATCCTTCAAATCCATCAATGAGGAGTTTAATGTTGAATATGAGTTTTTCGACAGTTTACTGAACGAAAACAACATTGATAAACTGATCACCCTGGTGGGGTACTTCCAGAAACTTACAATCAGGCTGTTTAGTGTTGCCATCGAACTGGTCGAGCAAAATGCCAATGAAAATCAAGTGGACGTCCTGACAATTGGTCATCATGATATCTCCGAAATGGGCTTGGATCCATACAGTTCCTCAGATCGTGAGTTCTTGGTCGAGTTTTTTAAAAGCTGGTGGAACAAGGACGTGCAGATTGCCAATTATTTTGACGATTTGTGCTACTGGAGTTGAGTTGGATACGCCGAACAAATAAAAAAACAAACTATATAAACTATAAACTATAAACTATAAACAAGGAACGTTAATGGATCATTTGGATTTGTCCAACGGTTTGGACTCCGTCTCGGTCTTACCCATTGCCTTGTCCCAAACAAGTTTGACCTCCGTTTTCCAATGGTCGAGTCTCTGTAACGCATTGTCGACGTTATCCAATCCCGGTCTCACATCTAAGTAGAACGAAGGTAATCCAAACTCGTCTTCACCCCCAGAATAATAATCGATAACGTACCTCACCTCCTTCCACTTGCCGTCCTTTTCGCCTCTTAGAACCGTCCAATCATGTCTGTCAAATGGTAATTCGGAGCCATAGCTATCGGGGAAAACCTTCGACATCAAATTGTAGTATCGTGCCCTAGGCGATAACGCATCCGGTCTACCGGTGAACTTTAGCAATCTTGGCTCAACGTGGGTTTGAGTCGTGTATGGTGCTTCCCATTGCAAGATTTCCTCCCATGCACCCTCATTGAGGAAGTTGTGGATGTTGACCATGCTTTCGACGGCGTCTTCAGGAACGTCACCCTTACCCTTCCTGATCATGGCGTTGAACATCTGTTGTGGCGATGGGTACTCCCACACGCCGGATTTGGAGTCCGTGCCTCTAGGAATGGTGGAGAAAGTTCTTTCGGTGGGTAATTCAACACTCTGGCCTGGCTGCCTCTGTGTGGATATGTCGTAGGGCATGTTCGTCAGCGGGTTTAGCTGTTCGTCGTCTGAGGCGGTCCCGTTTTTGTTAAGCACCGGACAGGCAGATGGAGCGGCCGTAGTTTGGTCGGCTTTGTGCATTGGACATGCTGGTGGTGGTGTCTGGAACGAAAAAGAGAAATGTTTTTGGTGTTAGTATTCTGAGTGGGAGGGCATGGGTGGAAAAGCGAAAAGGAAATGGGAAGGGGACTGAACGGAAGAGTATACTTACAAGTGGACGCGTTTGGTTTTGGAATGTGCCAGCAGGAGCAGGCGTGGAGGCCCAGAAGAAACCCATGGTTGGATGGAGGGGTAAAGGAAGGGGGGCATCGATCAAGAAGCAAAAGATGAAAGAAGATAATGGACGGAAAAGAACCACCTTTTTTTTTTTTTTTCGCATTTCCTCTACATTTGGCGGTTGGTTCAATGTTGCAGAAGGATTCCGAAGTTTGCAGTGGTGTACTCCCTTGGTAATTTCGGACTGCGGCCACAGACAATGGACGTTTTTGAGACGGAGGAGGCGATGCTGGCCAGACACAAGAGGGAGGCCAAAGATCTGACTGGACGTGTCACGGGCATGAAGAAGCAGGCCAATAAGAATACGCGTAAAGCGGTGAATAAGCAGATCACGGAACTGGAGGACGAGTTGAGGGCCAGGCATGCGGATGAGTTGAAGAGGTTGGGTGGCGAAAGGGAAGAGGAGGACGACTCGGAGGAGAAGTTGGAGGAAGTTACGCCGGAAACGTTGCTTGCACAGCTGGAGTTGGACACGCCCGCCCAAGAGGTGCAGGACGTGACGTCGTCGTCAGTCGGTCAGAGGAAGAAGAGAAACAGACAGAAGGAGAGGCTAATCAAACGAGAGGCGGAGATGAAGCGAATACAGGAAGAGGCAAGGGAGGAGCAGGACAAAGTGCCGGATCTGCGTGGGATCGAGTTGAAGAACATCCAGGATCTATGTGACTTGCAACACGTCAAACAGTACGAGATTACCCCCGACGGACACTGCCTATTTTCGTCCATTTCCGATCAGCTGCAGATCCGTCGTGGTTTCGAGGTGACAGTGCCCGAGTTGAGAAAGTTGGCAGGAGAGTACATTTTACAGCATCCGGATGATTTTGTGCCTTTCCTGTTTGACGAAGAGACCATGTCGTTGAGGAACGTCGACGAGTACGTGGACAAGCTCGTGAACACGGCCATGTGGGGTGGCGATCTGGAGATACTGGCGTTTGCCAAAATCTACGACTGTCCCATCTCTGTGATGATGAGCGGCAGGGCTGCGTTGCGTATGAATGAAGGAGGTGCCGAACCGGAACTTAAACTCGTGTACTATCAGCATGTGTTTGGTTTGGGGGAGCATTACAATTCGTTGCACGATCTGTGAACTAAAGATATGTCATGTAATTTTTGTTTCTATGTACACGGGGTAGTATTCTAAAACGAAAGTTATTTATTTCTTCTTGGCAGCGGCCGCTTTGAAGTGTAGGATATCACTGTCCTGGACGACATAGCTCTTGCCCACTCTTTGCAGCTTACCCTTGCCTCTCAGAGTCTTTTCATCAAATGGAGGCGTGCACTCCTTGATGTCGGCAAACTTGATCAGTTCTGCATTGATGAAGGTTTTCTCGAAATCGGTGTGGATCACGCCGGCAGCCTTGGGACACAGCGTGTTGGACCTGACGGTCCACTGACGGGCCTCGATGTCTCCACAGGTGTAGAAGCTGATCAGGTTGAGCACTTTCCTCATCTGCTGGATGATGCGTGGCAGGGCGGAGGAGTTCTCGAACTGATCCGACTCGTTGTCAGTAATGCGTGACTCGTAGTTTGCCGAAAACAGGATGATGGGAGAGTCCGGGGAGTATTCGGCAACCCATTTCTCGATGCTCTGCAAAAACGGGTTGCATTGGTTCTTGTAGTCGTCCTCATTCACGTTGACCAAAATGACACTCGGTTTGGCGGTGAGCAGATTGTGCAGGTTGAGTGCATCGATGTGGTCGTCCTTCCAGTCTTTCTTATTGACAACCTTCTGTCCCTCCATGAGCAGATCGTAGGCGATGGTAAGCGCCTCCAACTGTAGCTCCATCGACGCCAGTTCGTGTATGGGTTTGTTCCCCTTGTGTTTGAGTTGCACCTCCAATTTTTCCATGGCGTTTTCAATAAACTCCATGTCTTTCAAAATCAGCTCGTCCTGGACGATAGTCAAATCACGGACGGGGTCGACGCCGCCCTCGATGTGGGTGATTTCCGTGTCCTGGAAGGCCCGGACAATCTGGAAGATGCCGTCCACGGAGCGGATGTCGTTCAAGAAGGCGTTGCCGAGCCCCTTGTTGTCGGAGGCGCCACGGACCAGGCCTGCGATGTCGAAGATCTTGAGGATGCCGGGCAGCTTCTTCTTGGATGCATAGAGCCGATGAAGGAAGTCAAGCTCTGCACTGGGGACGAGGACCCGTGCCTCCTCGGGCTCGATGGTGGCGAAGGGGTAGTTTGCCGGGTTGCCAAGGGTGCTCTTTGTGATGGCCTGGAAGAAGGTGGACTTGCCGACGTTGGCCAGCCCAACGATGCCACTCGTGAGGTTGTTGGAGGGACGTCCGAAGAGTTTCCTGGAGGTGGCTGCGGACGCTGCTGCGTACCCTCTCAGCTGTATCCTGATCATTGGTGGAGGGCAGAGAAGGGGAGAAGGAAGGAGATGAAGGGGGACAAGAAAGGGTGAGAGCGTGAAAAATACCGGTGAGACGCAGACGCAGTTGAAATATATATTTTACTTAGTCTTACAAAGTCATTGTCTATCATAGAAAGTGGAGCCCTATGCAAGGCCGTTTTATAAATGTTTAGTAAAAAGTAAGAGCATGAAGATCAGAGCCTTCTCTTTTTCAGGTCGGACTGTCCGTCAATGTAGTCCGTGGCGTATCCCTTGGCCCTCGAACGGGTCAGGACGGGTAAGGTTCTGTGATATTTTTGCCTGACACGCTTGTTGATCAAAATTTCCGGAGACTCCAATCTGTTGAAATCAAAACGTTGCATGTGTGGGTGTGGGTGTGGGTGTGGGTGTTGGTGTGAATGTGGATGTGAATGTGGATGTGGATGTGAATGATGGAAAGTAGAATATAGCAATGCAGAAGGTATTAGTTGCACCGGAGTGAAGATCTGTGGAGTTTTAATGTTGTTCGACGACATCATGTTGATATTGCTGTGTTTAGTTTCTATGTTTGGGTCATCCTCTGAAGGGTTGCCCAACCAGTTGAAGGATGCTGTTGGTGTCGTACCTGGAGTGGGTAAGATGTTTCTCAAAGTGGATGAAGAATGAGATCTCGAACGTCTACCGGAAACGTCCAAAGAATCTGGTGTGTCATTATTTGGAGAAGTGGATGAAGTGGACGAGGACCTGAGGTAGGAATTGTTTTTGTTGATACTATTGGTGTTGTTATTAATGGTATCGGCGTTAACATTGTTGTTGAAGGGCAAGTTTTTCGGGGACGCCATCGGAGAAATGGGCAGAAAAGATGGATTCCCATTTTCTGCGAGATTTGGATTGAGGCTGCTGTTGTAGTAGAGGTTTGAGTTCAAATCCAGGTTCAAATGTAATTTTTTCAAATTTTTCAATTTTTGCTCCTCCTCCTCCACCTGTTTGACAAAACATTGAGCCAAATAAATGAGGTTATGGATGACCATGTTATTGTTGGAATGAGAAATGATATTACTATCCAAGTATTTCAGTTTAATTGAAGAGTCCATCTTGACGACCTGGATCAAGATGAGGCTTTCCAAGGGATCGAATCTATGTTGAAGAATGTGTTTGTGTCTCAAATTTAACATTGCAAAATTGGTGATCATGATAGAGGAGGCGGAGATCGAACTTGAGGAATAATTGGAGACGATATCCAAGCTGAAGAGGGCCAAATCACATAGAAACATGGAACCAAGTCTTCTCTCGAGGTTATTTGGCTCTCCAGTGTTTAGGAAGAGATCCAAAAACAATTCTGTGGTTGGGAAGGACAGATCCCAGTTGATTGTTTTCAAGATGTTGAATTCTATGTTGAGGAAAGTTGGTTTTGAGGTCAATTCGTAACCAGATCTTTTGATGAGGGCATTCAAGATATTGCCCTTTGGTTTATTTTCATTGTATTTGGAAGAGATCCAAAGACAACAGAATCCAATTAATCTGCAATTGATGATTTCAATGTTGACTTTGGAGGTGTAGATGTCAAACAAATGGACGGCCAATGAGAATGTGGAACAGGACCAGCTCAATCTGAAGCAGACGTCAAAGAGGGAGTTAAGGATGGAACCTCTCAAGATTTTGACCTGATCCTGGATTGGGTTAATAAGATGGGGGTTTTCTTCGAATTCGAAATCGAGCTGAACGAGGTGATTGTGGATGTCATTTCTGTATTCCAGTATATTCAAATGATGAGTTCTCTTTTCAGCCAGTTTGAGCATTTCATTGCTGTAATTGGAAGACATGACGATAGGAAAAAATCAAAAGGGAGAAAGAGAGAAAGCGAGAGGAGAGAGGGTAAGAAGAAGAAAATGTGGTAGAGCAAAGTCGTGATTGATTGGACTGGAATGAATTGAAAACGATACGAATGAAAAGGAAATGAAATGAAATGAAATGCAGGTGATTGGGAAGAAATGAAAGAAAATGAAAAAAAGGTGCACCAATAGTAGACGGATCAATAAATAGTTGAATGAATGAACGAATGAATGAATAAATAAATAAATAAGTAAATAGATAGATAAGTGGAAGAATAAATGAGTTAATAAGCGAGTAAGTGAACAACCGAGAGAGTCTGGGTGTGTGCAAAACGGTGCAGCAGGGAGGGAAGTGAAAAAATGAAGAGAGAAGAGTCGGAGAGAGGGAAAAATGCAAAAGCGGGGGGTAATGGGACGTCAAGTCTTTTTTGGAGGAAAGGGGGGGGGTGATGCAGAGTGTGGATTGAAGATAGAGAAGAGGAAGAGCAAGAGCAAGAGCAAGAGCAAGAGAAAGGGCAGAAAGAAGAAGAAGAAGAAGAAGAAGATACGGAGCCAGCAGCAGTCAGCAGCGGCCAGCAAAAGCACAGAGGCACAAAGGCACAGAAACACAGTGGGCGCCGCCCGCGAGAGGGTTAATTGGTGCGAGTTGCCCCGTCCGTGGGCATCATGCTTCCCGATCGGGCAGTTGCCTCTTTGGGCAAACGGGCAACGGCGGCGGCGTCGATCGGCGGCGTCGGCTGGTCACGTGACCCCGATCATGGGTCCTCCCTGGTGAAACCTTCCCTCTTCTGTTGGTTTCTAAGTAAATGAATAAATAACTATACGCCATACTCTCTCTATGTACACGCGAGTGCTGCTGCTCGTTCCCCCCCCCCCCCTCCACCGGCGGCTCACTGCCGGATAACATCGCCCAACCGGCCAAAGGGCAGCACGCCCTCGATACGTTCCACGCCGGCCAACCGCATCACAAGCCGATCGACGCCCATCCCCCATCCCCCAGTGGGCGGCATCCCCCATTCCATGCTCTGCACAAATCCACCGTCCGCCTCGAGGGCAACCGCCTCCTCGTCCCCGTGCCGCTCCCGGTTCGCCAGCTGCTGCGCAAACTTGTGCCGTTGCTTGAACGGGTTGTTCTCCTCCTCGTACGCATTCATATACTCCCTCCCATCAATGTACATTTCAAACCGCCGTCCCACTCCCGTCGCCGTCGCCTTCGACAACGGCGACACTATTTCCGGAATGTCGCAGATGAACGTCGGCACCGGGCCCTGACATAGTGGTTCCAAATACCGCTCGCTGAGCAGATTCACCATCTCACTGGCCGAGCGAGTGGACGCCGCCCCCCCACAAACCTGCTCCCAGTACCGCGCCATGCCCGCCTCCGTCAGCTCCTCGGGCGCCAACCGCACCCCCGTCTGTCTTTCCAACTCCCCCAGGAAATCAATACGCCGAAACCGACCCCCGTTGTCCTCGATGGCCCCCAACAACTCGCCGCAACTGCCGTGGAACCTGGCAAAACGCACATCCCCCATCACCGCCCGTAAAATCCCCACCACCAACTCCTCGCTCGTCCCCATCAACTCCTCCACCCCCACAAACGTCTGGTAAAACTCGCACGTCGTAAACTCCGGGTTGTGCGTCGCGTCGATGCCCTCGTTCCGGAAACTCTTGCCCATTTCGTACACCTTGTCAAACCCGCCAATGATGAGCCTCTTCAACCACAACTCCGGTGCCACCCGCAAGTTCAACACTTCTGATCTTTCCAAATGTTGCGAATGCGTCTCAAACGGCTTCGCATTGGCCCCGCTGTTCCCGCTGCAGATGATCGGCGTCTCCACATTGATAAACCCCCGTTCGTCGAAAAACTTCCGGATCAATTGCATCACTCGGAACCGCAACAACATCACGTCTCTTGATCTCTCGTTCACCAGATAATCCACAACCCTGTTGGAGTTCACTTTGCCTGCATCGTTCAACTTGGGCGGAAGCGGGTGCAACGCAGGAGACGCAAGCTTCAAAGGCTTCACTAACTTCAATGACAGCTCCCCCACCCTGGTCACACCAACTTTACCAACACACAGAACCTGGTCACCTGGCCTGAACTTACCGTGCATCTCCACAAACTGCCCCTTCTCCATCCCGAGAATCTTATGGTGGATGATCAATTGCACCCTCGTGTAATCTTGCACAATATCCATGAATATCGAACCCTTCCCGGCCTTTCGAACACTGGCAATCTTGCCACTTAACACACACGGCGCCTCCTCACTGTACTCACCGGCATTCTCAGGAGTGATCGACTCGTACTTGCTCCTGAATTCGGGCACTCGCAGCCGTGAAACACCCTCCAGTCCTCTCGTCAACTCCTCAACACTGTCTCCTATTAACGGATAATACAATCGGTCCTGCTCTGCAAATGCCAGCTTCCCAATCTCTTCCTTTCTAAACGCAAAATCTGACTCCTCCGTGATCTTCGATTTGCTGTCGGCACCGGATTTCAAACCGGAACTCGCACCGGAACTTACTCCAACCTTCGAACCGTACCGTCTCAACAGCCTTGTTGGCCTAAACACCCTACCCACTCTCAACATGTTGGCTCCTGAACCCTTCCAACCCCATGCACTACACCCTCCAAGTCCAAGACGGTGCATTTCTTCGCTTCACACCAACGCAAAACGCCGCAAAAACGGCCCGGTGCACGGGTGCGGCTTTTGTTCATTTTTCACCTCGCTCCTGAGCGGACGATTTTTCTCACTTGCACCTCCAACCCGTATAGCTGAGTTGTGGAAAAGATACATCAGAGTAGCTGCTCCCCCGTCCACTCCTTACATTCTACCCTGCAATGGCTGCAATGACTGCAATGACTGCATCCAATACCCGTGGCCCTTTGCGACTCATACAGAGGTCTCTGAGATTTAACTCCACCACCAGGACAGCACCTGCACCCGAAACGGTTGACGCAGCCAAGGAGGTTTCATCGTCATCCTTGCCAGACACCGTTGCCGGCTCTCCAGCTCTGCTAAACGCTCATAACATCCCATACGATGGACCTCTTGAAGAGCTCGCCGAGATGTCTGAGCATCAGTTTGAAGCAATCCTCAGCTCCAACCCAACGCCAACACTGGACAGGGAAGACGTCCTCAACACGAGATTCGAAAAATTGCTAAACCTATACGGTAATAGGGATTTGCTCAAAAAACAGTTCTCTTCCTCCTCCTCCTTGCTTGCCAAATTCCCAAACTTGATTCCTTCCGATAAAACTTCCCCCTACACCAAGGCAGAGTTGTCCATCAGACAGAGACACCACCAGCAGATAATGGGTAGCTTGGGCTCGAAGATAATAAACACCTACCAACCACACAGGGTGATCCTCAATCCTCCAAAACCTAACCAGGTCACCGTTGAAAAATTGTTGGCCTCCGGTGCACACTTGGGACGCTCCACCCAGCTGTTCAATAAAAATTTCCAGCCCTTCATCTACGGAAAGTACAAGGGCTTGCACATCATCGATCTAGATAAAACCTCCTCCTACTTGAAGAACGCATGCAAAATTGTCCAGGGCGTGGTTGAAAATGGTGGTCTTGTTCTATTCCTCGGTCTACAAATCGGCCAGCTCAGAGTCGTCAAAGAGTCAGCCAAACGTTGTAACGGCTATTACGTCAATCGGAAATGGACCCCAGGTGCCATCACCAATTCGTTGGAAAATCCAAAACCAAGACACGAGGTGGACATGCAAGATTTGAAAACCAACCGTGAACTGAATACCGACGAATCAAATCAAGTCATCAAACCGGATTTGATTGTCATGCTAAACCCAGAATTATCCTCCGTCGCAATTAAGGAGGCAAACCAGGCAAGAATCCCAACCATAGGTGTAGTTGACTCCAACGTCGATCCAAACATCGTCACCTACCCGATTCCTGCAAACTCAAGCTCCACCAGAGCCACCAATTTGATCTGTGGAGTATTGGGTAAGGCCGGTCAGATCGGTCTCGACAGAAGATTACAGAAAGTTGCTGAATATAAGAAAACCCTCGGTATGGAACCATCCGATACTTTCGGACCTATTGATAGGGTTGATTAAGCTCTGGGTAAATCTTGTACATAAATATATATACATCCATTTATATATAAGCTTATAAATCTTTCAAAAACTATCCATGAATGAACAAACAATTTTTTTTCCTCTACACAGTCTCAGGCTCGGCTCAATCACTGTCAGAATCGGATCTTTCGTCCTTCTTGATATTGTAGAATGCGATTCTAACCAATATTCTCAAAATTAAAAATAACCAGTAAGCATTCACCAACTGTAGCGCCGCAATCAATGTGAACACCATCGGTTGAGAAATCCAGCATTTGTACTGCTGCTGTTGGAAATCCAAAATAGTTGGCCCGACCTCCAAATATTCCGTCAAAACCGACCATAAAATCTTCAAATTGAGCCAATGTCTTGTGTACGTCCAAACGACTATGAAAACAAGAAAAAACGGAATTTCAACCGGTGAATTAATATAGTTTAAAGTTTTCGACATGCCAAGGAAAAAGTCAGAAACATCCATCGTGATATAGATAGCCAATCCCATCCACGTATAATTGAACATGTACGATAGACTGATCAACAATATGGTGACAATGTGATGGAAAACCAACTCTTTGAAATCTTTCCGAGGTTTCTCCAATTGCAACATCAAAACAACAGCCTGCTGCGACCAGAAACCAGCTTGAAACAAATAGTAAAATTTGAATAGCCATGAATGCTCCCTATGTGGATAGTTTTTGAAAAACTCGTCGGTCTTGAAAAACCACATTGGACTTTGCTTCATGATGTATAATCCCAAAGGCCCAGTTATACCATAATAAAAGACGGCATACGTCTGTTCTGTAAATCTGGAAACCTTGGACTTGCCCTGGAGGTTGCAAAATCTGGCTAATGGGTTCAACACCGTCTGCATCATGAATTCTCTCAAAAAAGTGAAGAAAATCATCATGTAAAAAACAAAGCAAAAATCTTTCCACCCCTTATCATACTTCACCGGGTAAGTGTTTGGAATCTCATAGGACAAACATACGAACCGGTGTAATGGGTTTGATGATGTGTAGTTATTGGACAATAGATAAGTGCTGCTGATGGAAATCATGATAAACAGAGGAATGATCCAAACATGTCTGTAGCACAAAAGCTTGATGGACGAAAACAGCTTTTGGAAAGCGTCCAGGTCATTATGGTTCTTTGAAACTTTGTTGAGCTCCTTATTTGTTCTTTGTATCTCGGCATTCGAGTTTTCCGACTGGATTCTGTGCAGGCTGATGTCCCCGACGTCGACATTCCCCACGGAGGAGTGTCTTCTTCTCTTGACAGGGCTTTTTTGCGACATGCTAGCGGTACCGAAACCAGAACAAAACGTTACGGAACAGACCCGGCAGACAAAAAAAAGACTGGACACGTAACGGATGA
Organism: Pichia gijzeniarum; assembly: GCA_030556995.1. NCBI lineage: Eukaryota > Fungi > Ascomycota > Pichiomycetes > Pichiales > Pichiaceae > Pichia > Pichia gijzeniarum. Next base: position 55,624 of record JAKTVB010000019.1, read on the forward strand.
AGAAAAACACGATGTAGGGCCCAGCGGAGGGAAAACGATACTAGACCGAGAAAAAGCAGAAAAAAAAAAAACGACACGCTGCGAGCACTGCGTGTGCCGATCACAGGATCCGGCGGTGCACCACTGCAGATGTTGTCTTTGTTTCGTGTCTGCTGCCTTTGATGGCCAGTCCATTGCTGTCGGTGGAAGAACAGCACAACCATGCTGCTGCCCGGGCTGACAATGGTCAAGTTGCACGTCAGAGTGCATCGCATGTACCACAATAACAGGAAACAGTTCATCTGCGTGGCTGTGGTGGTGTTGTTTGCGCTGGCATTGGTTGTCGTGGCACTGGGAAGTCTAATCAATGCATCAGCTTTCAATGGCAATGATTCGAATACGGATGATGCGAGGTTGACCTTTTTTGAGAAAATGATAGACGAAAACAGGGGGGAAATATCTTCCCCTGCAGAACTGCAACAGAAGGTCAAAGAAGGAATTACCCAACCGGTGAAGAAAGAGAAGGTTCAGAAGAAAACACCCAAGAAAAGGTTTTCATATAAAGACGTTAGGCGGTCGCAAAATGGAGGGCGTTCCCAAAAAATGGGAAGGGTGCATCAAGCTGTGGATTCCGAGGACACCGCAAACACTAAGCTCATTAAACAACTTTTCACGGATTTACTTCCGATTATAGATGCTAGCTCACCTAAACTAGGGTACCAGCTGCAAAAGGAGAAAGATATAGGTAGCAAAAGACGTCGATTCAGACTTTCAAAAAAGTTGATTGAGAGAAGATACGGTGATAATGGAATTGTCGACATTGCGGTTCACGATAGCGATGTAAGCCAGTTCCCAGTTTTGTCTAAAAAATTTCTCAATGATTGTCTCTATTTACCGAATGACATGTTTGATATATTGAAGAAGTCGCATTCGTATTTTGTTGAGAATATACCTGATTTTTATGAACCAGACACCTATTCTGGTGAAGGCATAATATTGATTGGTGGCGGTAAATTCTCCTGGCTATCATTATTGAGTATCGAGAATCTAAGATCTGTTGGTTCTAAACTACCCATCGAAGTGATGATTCCCGAGTTCGATGATTATGAAGCCCAACTATGTGAAGAAATTTTGCCAAGATTGAACGCTAAATGTTTGCTTCTCTACGAAATGTTCCCTGATATTGAAACGGGGTTTAAATTAACCGGATATCAGTATAAGTCGTTATCGTTATTGGCATCGTCATTTGAAAAAGTGTTGTTTTTGGATTCGGATAACATTGCTGTTGTGAACCCCGACATTCTCTTTCGTTCCGAACCCTTCCTTTCCAACGGCATGATATTGTGGCCCGATTTCTGGAGAAGAGTCACGCATCCAATGTATTACGATCTTGCGGGGTTCAATATTACAGAACGACGTGTACGAAATTTGATCGATAAGGTCACACCATCTAAGTTGTATACCAACACCGGCGAAGATCCGGACAGTGACATCCCATTACACGACAGAGAGGGGGCCATTCCCGACTTATCCACCGAATCGGGACAAATTATTGTTAACAAGAAAACGCATTTTAAGGCATTGGTTTTAAGTTTTTACTACAACGTGTACGGACCAAGACATTTTTATCCCTTGTTCTCACAGGGTGGCAAGGGTGAAGGTGATAAAGAGACTTTTATCGCCGCCGCACACTATTATAAACTACCCGTCTATCAGGTGAACAAACCAGTGGGAGTCATTGGATATTGGGACAATGAAGATTATCAAGGCGTGGGGATGATTCAGTACAACCCGATTTTGGATAAATTGAACGAGGATCAGTATAGAGATGATTTGGGCGTGAAGTTAAAGGCGCACGGTGATGAGTTCCAGTACGATGAGTTTGACTTTATCAACTTTTTCACCGACCAGAATTCCAAACCTATGTTTATTCATTGTAACTATCCCAAGTTAGACCCAGTGGGATTGTTCGGCGAGAAGAAATTGGTTGACGAGAATGATAATTCTTTGAGGCTATACAACGATCAACATGACATCAGCTTTGATTTTGAGTTGAAACAATGGGAAATTATCAACAAATATTTCTGCGCACGAGCCCAACCGTTCCAACTGAACTATTTGATGGATCCCAACATTGACATGGCGGATCTGTGTTCTGACATAGAGTCTAGATTGGATTTTCTTAAATCTACAAACATAGTGACTATGCAACTATAAACTAACTTATTTTTATAAAATTTTCTAAATTAACTAGATAATGCTTTCCATTTCAGTCGCATATATCAGCGAGTTTTTAAGTATCGCCTTTTCATCATTAATGTCACCAATTAACGTCTCACTCTCCTTCTTGCCCTTATGACGGAAATCAACGACACCGTTTGATAAAGTCCAGTTGAATTCCTGGATAAATTGTTGGGTTTCGTTTATCTCCTTTAGGAATAATATCAACTTCAAGTTTTCGATCGGTAAGGATTGGTAGACTTTCTCCAAATCATTGGCTATATTGAGTCGGATGGAATTTAACAATTCCTCCTCAAACAAATTGTACTCTTTGCATGGGAAATTATGTTTTGAGGACAACGACTCGTAGACCTTATTGAAGTCGCCATCAATGATCCATTTTTCGAACTTGATCGGGATGGATAAAAACTCATCCTTTTCTAAATCGTCCACACTCATGTTGTAATTTTGGAAATTTTCCAACTCGATGTGAAACATGGCCAAGTCACCCTGAGTCAGCAATAGCAGCAAATATAGACTAAGTAATTTATTTTTCTGGTTACTCTGTGATTTGAGATGGTCGAGTTCGTAAAAGGGCTTCAATTGCACAATGTAATTGGAGAATTCCTTCATGCTCAACAAATTTATAGAAACCAAAGCTCCAATTTCAAGGATGGACCTCGTGATCAATAGATCATTTGGATTTACGCTGGTTTGAACACCCGGCACGAGTAAATTGTGCTCAATGAGTTGAATCTTTATCGGTGTCAGGAGCTGGTGACAGGATTCGTATTCTTCCTTGTTGAAATGTTGCGTGAGCTTTGTGGTAAGTTGTTCTAGGGACATGGTCTTGGCTGTGGGAGAAAGGTGTGGCAAATCCAGCTAAAGTGAGACGAAGGACATTCAAATCAAGAATTCATGCTTTCACCCTTTTTGCCCTCAGGGCGCGATCAACGCCATTTTGCTTCTGGAGTACAATGTACATAGCCAGCAATTAGGGCGGCGTCGGATAGACAAAACAATAGCATTAAAACTGATATATAAGAGATATTATATTTACATATGAAACAAATTAAAAAAACGGTCAACTAATTCTTCACACCGAACTGCTTTTCAGTAGCATCTACGATTTGGCCGATACATTCGGCATTGGCTAGGGTGCTTTGATCACCCAGTGCACTTGCTTCACCACTTACAATCTTTCTTAAAACTCTTCTGACAATCTTGCCTGATCTTGTTTTTGGCAAATCATCAACGATGATGATTGTCTTTGGGGCGGCGAATGGACCAATGGTTGCTCTGATGCTCAATCTCAAATCTTGTCTCAATTTCAACAAACTTTCATCACTTGAAACAATAGAGTTATCCTTCAACTGAACAAAAGCAATAACTGCTTGACCTGTGATATCGTCGTTGATACCAACAACTGCGGCATCACTGACCCTTGCAGCGTCCTCCAATAAAACAGCCTCAATTTCGGCGGTTGATAATCTGTGGCCTGAAACATTGACAACGTCGTCCACTCTACCTCTAATCCAATAATAGCCATCGTGATCTCTACCTGCACCATCGCCTGTGAAATAGTAGCCAGGATAAGGCTTTAAATATGTTTCCATATATCTTTTATGATTTTTGTAGACCGTTCTTGCCATTGATGGCCAAGTTGATTTGACAGCCAAGACACCTTCGACATCATTACCCTCTAGGACTTTACCTGTAGTTGGATCAATAATGACTGCGTCAATACCGAAAAATGGTAACGTTGCAGCACCGGGTTTCGTTGGAACTGCACCAGCTAACGGAGCAATCAGGTGAGAACCAGATTCTGTTTGCCAATATGTATCGGATATATGACAACAACCATGTCCAATTTTTTCGTCATACCATTGCCAAATTTCAGATGCAATTGGTTCACCAACCGAACCTAAGGTTCTTAATGATGAAAGATCATATTTGGAAATTTCATCTTCACCCGATTTCTTCAACATTCTCAAGGCAGTTGGCGCAACGTAGAAGTGGGTTGCCTTATTTCTTTCGATAATTCTCCAGAATCTACCAAAGTTTGGATAAGCAGGGGTACCTTCGAAAATAATGGATGTGACACCCAATGCCAATGGACCATATAAAGCATATGAATGGCCTGTGATCCATCCGACATCACCAGCGGTGAATAGAACATCTTCAGATTGTAAATCGAAAACGTACCTAGTTGTCATTGCTGCACCTAACAGGTAACCACCAGTACAATGGACAACACCCTTTGGAGCACCTGTTGAGCCGGAGGTGTACAACATGAATAATGGATCTTCGGAATTAACAGAGACAGGTGGGAAATAGCCTCTGAATTCGCAAGCCAAATCTTGCCAGTAAAAATCTCTACCCTCTTGCATATAGATTTTGTCACTACCGGTTCTTTTGTGAACCAAGACTTTCTCAACCGAAGGACACTCTTTCAAGGCTTCGTCGACAATTTTCTTATTGTTAATTGTTTTTCCACCTCTTTTACCTTCGTCAGTTGTAATGATAACTTTGGAACCTGCATCGGTAACTCTTTCTTTGATTGAACCAGCAGAGAAACCGGCAAAAATCACTGAATGAACAGCACCCAATCTTGCGCAGGCTAACATGGCAACGATTGCTTCGGGGGTCATTGGCAAATAGATGGCAACAGTGTCACCCTTTTTGACACCCCAAGATTGTAAAATACCTGCAACTTGGGAAACATCTCTCAGTAGTTCACCGAAAGTAATCTTTTTGCTTTCATTTTCATCATCGGCTTCAAAGATGATTGCAGTTTTGTCAGGGTTTGCAAAAGCATGTCTATCGACACAATTATAACAAGCATTCAATTCACCACCTAAGAACCAAGCTGCATCACCATTCTCTAAACTACCGGACTTGACCTTAGTGAAGTCTTTATCCCAGGATAAAAATTTTTGTGCCATTGGTCCAAAGAAGGCATCAGGATCTTCAATTGATTGCTTGTACATAGATTCATAATCTTGCTTGGTTGACAATGACTTCGAAGGTTGTTTTTCAAAGAAAGGTTGGGGAGTTGGTCTTGCAATGACACCATTTGCTTCATGGACAATCTTGTGAGTTGTAGTCATTTTGAATTGATTGAAATATTTTGAAAAAGAATAATTGAGTTAAGATCTACGTTGATATATGAATAAAGGAGGGAATAAATAAACAGCTAAATAGATAAGTAAAAATAGATTAGCAAATTAGTAAATTAATGGAATGAAATAAATGTGCAAAATGAATTGGAATGAGCAGAGTAAAAATGGAATCGAATAGAATTAAATTTTAAAGAAGTAAAACAATCGTAGATTGTGTCTATAAAGATCCTTAAGAAAGAAGAGGAGAAATAAGTAGGAAGTGGGAAGTAGGAAGAATTGGATCAACAAATAACGAAACAAGCAAAAACAGGTAACCAGCAAGATGAGAATCAACGACACAAGACATTGGCCCAAGACCGCAGGATTTTCCAGCGCTGCTCGCGGTAGGCCGGTGAGTCCCATGATGGTGCAGGCCCAAAAAATTGGGTTCTGGCTGGGCGGGAGAGATACGCCGAGATGATAAGCGCTGCCCTGGGCCGTCGGTGCGTTTCGCAGCAGCGGCGGCGGCGGCGGAGGCGGCAGCGGGCGGGAAGTGTCTTGCAGTGTGGCGCAGCCCGCCCGTTTCTGCGGGCCTCGCGTTTTGTGCTCTCCGGGCCAGTGGGAAGAATTTCTCTGCTGACGGGCGGCGGGCGGCGGGCGGCGTGTGGCGCAACGCCGGGCGGGTTACGTAAGTGGGGTGGAAATTGTTGGGTAGGTCGGGCAACACTGGCCGGTGTGCAGGGGGTTGGCTTGGACAAGCCGGCCAGTGGGTGTGTGTGCTGCCGTCGACAACGTCAGAACTAACTTAAAGTCCGGAGGGAAGATTAAGGGAAAGGAGGGGTGTTGATGAGAGGGTACAAGCAGAAGGGAAGGAAAGGAGTGGTTAAACGGTCGCAACGAGCAGCGGTGAGCCAAAGTTACACCGAGCGTTCAACATTTTTTCCAGCTTTTCATGAAACGGCGGTTGAAGGGAAGAGGAACAGGGCGTTAGCGGAATCATGATTCAATACAATATATTATGATTGATATAAATATCGGCAATGTATGGCTCGGACTGCTTCTGCTTCAACCCTTGCCGCGGTGACCTCTTACATACCGGATGTTCGATCATGGCAATTCTTCTTTTCCGCTAGTGGGACACTCATGTCCACGACCAATTAAGTAGCTTACCGTTCTCCCGCTATTACGTCAGAATTTCCTCTTGAAAGATGCAAAAACTTTTGTGATTTCTGTTTCTCAAAACTTAATCCCAACATGTCTTTTTCAATCCCAGATTCCTTCGAGTCTAATCCATCACGCTTCATTTCAACATATATCGTTTTTGATTGCGTCGCTCAATTCTAGTAAAATCACGTGTTCACTTCCGACACTATCTGTGCATGTATGGTATTAATATCAGTTCTGCCTCTTCCCTCTACATGCCCGCGCAAATTTCCATCGGGGTCTATCGACGCCTTTAAAGAATCGACGCGTCGAAATGTTTTTCGATTAATTAATATCATGGATCTTTTTTTTTTCCCAGAATTTTTTGTGCGCGCGCGACAGCTTTTTTTATTTTCTTATTTTTACAATATTGTTTGGAAAAGCCCGTTGTGTAGTGTACTGATGTGTGTTCCCATATTTCGGATGTGAAAAGCAAAATTGCCCACTTTAGCCAAATACTACTGTATCCATACGCTTCTATTGCCTCTCCAACGGGCTTCCCCCCTTATTGATACATACACATCATGTCATCAATCAACTCCAACAATCAGCAACACGATGAATATTATAATCATAACCTTCAATTGAACATTCCAAAAGTTAGACACCAAGCTTCAAATGCTGCCCCTGCAACGCCAAGAATGTTGAGAAATGCAAGCAATTCGAGTAATTTGGCTGATGAGTACACCATTAACCCAGATTACATGACTACTCAAAGAACTCCTTCCAAACGATTACCAGTCTCTTCTAATGTTAATCAACGACAATCTTCAAGCTCAAATTCTAATCACAATGCTACACGCTCCGTTGATCGTACGTCTGGTCTACTGCCCGGCGTAGATTTCAACCAAGTCGCCTCTCCACACAGGGTCTCAAATAGAACCTCTAATCCTAATAGTCTAAGGCAAAGTTCTCAAACAAATCCTCAATCACAATTACAATCACAGTCACAGTCACAATCACAGCATCAGCCCCAGCCCCAGCTTCAATACCAACAACAACCCCCACAAAACCATCCAATGACTCCCACTCGAATAACAAAGAGCTCAAATAACCAACCCCCACAGCAACCTACTGATGCGCAACAACAACAATTCCACAGAAAGGCAATCGGCGATTGGGAATTTACCAAAACTATAGGTGCAGGCTCCATGGGTAAAGTTAAGCTTGCAAAACATAAAATCACCAATGAAATTTGTGCAATAAAGGTTGTCACAAGAGCCTCCAAAGTCTGGCAAAGGCAACATTTAAACGACCCTCCAACGGGTGATGCTAACGAAATGAATCAACGGAAGAAAGAATACGAAAAAGAAGTAGCAAGGGACAGAAGAACAATCAGGGAAGCTGCTTTAGGTAAAATATTATATCATCCTTTCATTTGTAGATTGTATGAAATGTATGCAATGTCAAATCATTATTATATGTTGTTTGAATATGTCTCAGGAGGTCAGATGTTGGATTACATCGTTGCTCATGGTTCCCTCAAAGAAACTCAGGCAAGAAAATTTTGTAGAGGTATTGCATCAGCTTTAGATTATTGCCACTCAAATAATATCGTTCACAGAGATTTGAAGATTGAAAACATAATGATCAATAAGGCGGGTGAAATTAAAATAATCGATTTTGGTTTATCAAACTTATATTCTCATGATCATCTGTTGAAAACTTATTGTGGTTCCCTTTATTTTGCAGCTCCCGAATTATTGTCTGCTCATCCTTATCAAGGTCCTGAAGTTGATATATGGTCTTTTGGTGTTGTTTTATTCGTTTTGGTTTGTGGTAGAGTTCCATTTGACGATAAAAGTGTTAACACCTTACATGAAAAAATTAAAAAAGGTCATATTGATTACCCCGATAATTTATCCATAGAATGCATTGATTTATTGAGAAGGATGCTAGTTGTTGATGTACATAAAAGGTCAAGTATTACTGAAGTCATGAATCACAGATGGATGAACAAAGGTTATAATGGAATTGTTTCCAACTATTTGCCATTCAGAAGTCCACTTCAACTTCCCTTAAACCCAATCGTCATTGCTGAAATTGTTAATTTAAATCTTGCAATTAGTGACGAACAAATGGTAAATGATTTAACAAACATAATCAACTCTCAGTTATATATTGATTGTGTTAATAATTGGATTTTGAAAAATTCTTCAGATAAGTACGATCCAAACAAGCTAGATCCAACAAAAGGTTTCCATCCATCCGTTTCAATTTATCATTTGGTAGATGAAATGCTTGAAAGAAAGACATTGAAGATCCAAGCCATGTCAAATCCAAAACTAGAGTCAAATACCTATACAAACGACCAATACACAACTCCTCAAATCCAACAAAATCCTGTATTCAACGTTACTTCACCTCATCCAAATATGCCGCATGAATCAAATCATAGAATTGTAACTCAACCAATTCCTCAAGAATATCAGCATAAACCTCAACCGTCGTCTCAACCACCATCTCAGGCTCAAGTTCAAGCTCAAACCCAAGTTCAAGCTCAAGCTCAAACCCAAGTTCAAGCTCAAGCCAGAGCTCGAGCCCAAGCCCAAGCCCAAGCCCAAGCTCAAGCTCAAGCCCAAGCCCAAGCACAAGCGCACGCTAAGGCGCAAGTCCAAGCACAAGCCCAAGTCCAAGCACAAGCACAAGCACACGCTAAGGCTCAAGCACAAGCACAAGCACAAGCACAAGCTCAAGCTCAAGCCCAAGTTCAACGTCAATCCCAACCGCATCCAAAATCTCAGCAACCATTATCCACACAGCAAAATTCACAACAAAGAAAACCGGAATTAAGTTCGATAAAAATCCCAAATGTTGCGTATTCATTACCGTTTCCACAAGCTGCACATACGTCCCCTCATGGTGAAGTTTCACCACATTCATTCAATAATCCAAAATCTTCATTGGAAAATGTAAACATTGTTGAACAACAGTCAACCCCACCACCACAACAACAATCGCCACCTGATGATGGCGGAGTAAATTCGCTGTTAAGAAAACTGAGCGCCAAAAAGCAAAGACCTATCGATGAAACAATTTACCAGAAATCCAATAAAGATGACATCAAAAGAATTGGCAGTGTCAGAGTTACAAGTAAAGAAAAACAACAACAACAACAACAGCAGCAACAGCTACATCAGTCGAAAGTACCACCTTTACCAAATAATTCAAGACGACAGGTTGCTCAACATCAACGTGCAGCATCCGCATATACAGCATCAATTTTCAATCCTGAAAATAATCCCATTTCTACTGCAAACAACAATCAATCGCTGCGTCAAGAATTTAGTACTCCAGTGGTGCGTAAATACCATCCATCTGCAAGGGCAAGTTCGGTTGGTCACACTAGGAAACATTCGCTGAATATTTCGAAATCGGGTACGTACACGGTTGATTCAAATGCTCCACCATTACCACAATTCAATTCAAGTGGTACCGAATACGATGGATTTTTTGATGATGAAATGGACAGTATAACATTTTCTGATGATATTGAGAAACCTAAAAAGAAATTGACTGAAAAGGAAATTATTGATCAATATAATAAAGCACCACCTAATAGTATGCCATCAATTGAATATCCTAAAACACTATTTTTGAAAGGATTTTTTTCTGTTCAAACAACTTCAACTAAACCATTACCAATTATTAGGTACGATGTTATAACGGTATTACCTCAGTTGGGGGTCCAATTTGTTGAAGTGAAGGGTGGATTTGTTTGTGTTCATTATCCATCCATTGTTGACACTCCAAAAAAACACGTTCGCTCAACATCGCTAAACAGCTCAATGAAATCACCGACCAAATCATCGAATCATTTTTCAAGCAAAGTTGATAAACATTTTGAAAATGATAACGGAAATGAAACTGAGTATATTGATACGGTTGATGGTTTGAAAACACCAAATCTGAGTGACTCTTCATCACAATATTCAAAATCAAGAACTGAAAAATCAGCTGATTTAAGCAACGCATCTGAGAAAGATTCAACTTATAATGCAACAATCGTCACCCCATCTAAGAATGGTCATAGAAGGAAATTTTCACTAGGAAACGGCCTGTTAGGATCGTCACGCAAGGGTGAGAAATTATTAGTCTCAACGAATGTTACACCGTCCAACGATTTCAACATACCAACAACACCTGCCCCTGCAAATTTGACTCGTCGTAGTACTGATGAAAGTTCTGAATCTTTAACACTAGATTTAACAAATGGTGCAAGTGACATGTTAGTATCGAGTAGATTAGAGCAACAAAATAATATTAGTAGAACTCCATCAATTGGTAATAACCATAGTAATGAAAAGGACAAAGCTAAGGATAAAAGTTCCAAGACTCCGCTAAAATTTGAAATTCATATTGTTAAAGTTCCTTTAGTTGGATTGTATGGTATTCAATTCAAAAAAATTAGTGGTAACACTTGGTTGTATAAATCACTGGCAAGTGAGATTTTGAATAGACTAAACTTATAATACTTATTTCTCGGTTTTTGTCTAAATTTTTTTTTTTCTTTTGCACCTAATTTTTTGCATATGATCATGATTTTTATTTTATCTTTTCCATTTAATACAACTTAGTATAATATCATATAGTATAATTTAACTTATTTAATACTCTAACTTAAAAATTATTTTATAAATTATGATTCAAAAATTTATATCATGTCTAAAATAGGCCCATGAAAATGTAAATTTTACTTCAAGTGTCTCGCGCTATGTCAACATGAAGATGATAGATAATTAGTATAGAGATGGCCATTCAGGTTTAAGATTCAACTCACTTAAATAGGGTAATACGCCATCAGGAGACACAATGATCATTCTTAAAGACGCATGCAGAGTTTTTTCTTTGTCGGTACGCTCAATAGCGGCGCTTCATCTATTTACTGCAACAGGTTTTGAAATATCCCAAACCGAAGGAGCAAGTATGTTACCCACAGTTCAAGTACGCGGAGATTTTTGCATAGTTGACAAACGATACAAGCATGGAAAGGGCATGCAGATGGGCGATTTGGTGGTTGCTCGAAAACCTACTCAACCAGACAGTTGGGTCTGCAAACGAATAACAGGCATGCCGGGAGATATAATTCTCATTGATCCGAGTCGAGGCTACGTTGAAGAACTGACTGCATCCTTTGGTGAGCCCGTTGCCATGAAAGACAACGACATGGAGAAATTTGAAGCACGGTTCAAAGAGATCAAGGTGCCCAGAGGAGGCTACGATCGCAGCCCCTATGACCAGTACATCATCGTACCAGAGGGTCATGTCTGGGTGACGGGGGACAATTTGAATGATTCTGTTGACAGCAGAACCTATAGTGTACTGCCCATGGGGCTCATTGGTGGAAAGATCATCATTGGCATGTATTTACCAAACTTAATGAGATTTAAGGGAGAGTATTATCGATGGTTAGAAAACACATTTACTGAGTGTTAGGAATGACAATTAAGTCTATATATACTTTAAATACGTTATGTTAACGGTGATTTTTCGTTCTTAGCATGTACATGTCCTTAAGCGCTTTGGAACCAAAGTAGATTGTGAAGATTCCAGTGATTGCAAATCTTTGTAGTGATGTGAAGATTGATGTACCAAGATAGTAATCAAAAAAGAAATACTCGAAAGCCAAAATAGACGCAATAAATAAAAATACTTGTGGGTCGAATTTACCGACATTGTTGAAATTGATAGCTTCAAAGTAGTTCCAGGCGATGAATAACACACCGAATGATATCAGCAACAATGAGGTGAACTGTAATGAAATAAATACTGGGAGATTCTTTGGATCGGCCCGGAAAACATTTATGATTTCCTCCTTGATTGCGAATCTTGTTGGAGCTTCGACGGATTTTGCAGTTTTCAACTTTATTGATGGATTGAGCGTGCCCGCATTGAGAATAGCGCTGAATGATTTGGTGCTGGAGTCTCCGGTAATAATGGAAATGTCTATCTGCCCCTGTGAAAGCAAATATTTGGAAATTTTTGAAATTGGGATATTGATTTCATAGACTTTATTTTCAACCAATTTTGGATAGTAGTACTGCTCAGAAGTAATGTTTTCGGAAGATAATGAGACTAAAACTTGTTCAGGGTTTAAAAATGTGTCATCTCCTGTTTGTTCTATCAAAGTGAAACCAATTGAGAGTTTGGTATCGGTGACATTCAATGGTATGTCTGTTTGAAACAATCCGAAATTTTGATCGTCAATTCTGATCAAACCTTTGCCAATCTTTATTGCTGCGCATGGGGGTGCCAAAATAGAGAAGATGGCAAGAACAAATATGGCGTACAGCCTACTCCAAGAATTCATAACAGTAGGACGTCGGTTACTTTTCTAACAACGCTAATGGCCTACGTGTTCCCCCTAGACATCTTCACTGTTCAAAACGTGTTGAACTTCGCTCCTCGAACAAGAGAAGCGGCGAAGGCGCGCTGGGTTGACATGAATTTGACTTTTCCAGTTTTAGTTAACATATTAATCTAGGTAATATTTTTTAAATACACTGCTTTTCATTTACTTATTTACGGCGACGGAGTCTCTCATTTTCACCCCGGAGACGTTCAATTTCTTTGTTCATACTATCGTTAAACTCCTGAACACGTTTGTTTTTCTCCATCGTTTGTTTGATTACCTCAAATTGTCCTAATGACTGGTCAACTTGGGCATCAAGGGAACGATTTTCAGCATTCAAAGTCTCATTATCGTTTGCAATTTTATTCACCAGTGCATCGTTGGACATCTTTTCTTCATTTAATTGCTTGTAATTGTTTATCAATTCATTATAAGCATTTTTCTTTTGTTTCAAGGTTTCTTCTAATTCATGATTATGTGCTACGAGCTTGTCTAACGTGTGCGAAGTCAATTGTGAGGATGCTGAATCGTTGAGTATTAGATATTCACGGTGAAAACGTACTAGATCACACTTGATAAGCTCATCATTTTGTGGGTTTTCATTTTTTTGTTCAAAATCTAGTACTTTTAGTTCATATCTCAAACTCACAATCACATCGATTAGTGAATAAACACCAAATATTACAAGCTGGTGCAAAACATTGGTTAATCCTAACGGATGATTGTTGGAAGTAACGTCATTTCGAAATAATTTTATTGTTAAATTACACCAAAACTCATTGGATTTCAACAACTTTGTAATGTGAGATACGGGATTTGTCTTGTTTGAGCTCAAAAGTAAAGCCTTTTCATCTACTGATTCGATCGATCTTAGTAACAAAAATTGAAATTCTTTCGATTTTGTATCAAGAGACGTAACAAATTCATCGAACATTAATGAAATTATAAGCACTTGTGGAAGTACGTTTTTAGATGCACACCTATACAGAAATGCAGCAACTAAAGCATTTGGCTCAATTGTTTTTTTAGGTGATGGCTCGTTGGGATTATCCTTATTTGGTAATTGGTTGGTTATGGTAAACAATGAGTAAATTTTTATCAAATCTTTTTTGAATACTTGTTTTTGTTCTTCAGTTGACCGTAACAAGGGTGCTAAACCACTGACTATATTATCAATTTTAAGACTTGTTTCAGCATCTGCTTTAATATCATTAATAAACAAATCTTCTCTAATCTTCAGCGAATTCAAAAGTAAAGAATACAGAACGGGTAAATTAGGGACATCAAAAAAGCCAGCACGTATTTCACTCAATACTTCAATGTAAGCGTTTGATGAATGCAATTTTTCAAAGTAGACACTATTATCCACCGTTAGTTTTGATATTGTCAAAATGTCAATAACGAAATCAACTTGATTTTTACGGCTTTCGATCAAAAATGTATTAGTATTGACTCCTAAAGATTCAATACTAACGACATCCTTATCTTCAACCATGGAATGTTTTGTTCTTAGCGAAGCTGGTGAATAGTTGGGTCCCTGAATACGATCCGTTCCATATTTATCTAATGTTTGAGCCTCAAACTCCTGGAACGATGTAGTTGGAGTTCTTGGAAAACGCATGGGCAATGGTGGAGAATTGAGAGGTGTGTTCTTGGTTGTTGGTTTCGTGTCTATATCATTATTCATATCGACAAAATTACCGTGATCTACATCATTTTTCTCGTCAACTGATGTCGATGTCACGACGGGAATAATCAGTGAGGCAGTACGTGAATTTCGCAATTGATTGCTTATTTTCCGGCTTGGTAATCTCGGTGGTCTGACAGGTGTAGGATGTAATGCATTAGAGTTAGATCTCGTTACGTTAGGTACCGAACTATTATCAATTGATGGTGTAATTGATAGCGGGACAAGCGGAGTCGAAGACAGCGTGCGGTTCAGCGTTTTGTCCGAATTTGGGTCCGTCATATTGGATATGGTCGTGTACTACCAAACGAGTCTTGTAATCGTGCAATTGGCTGTATCTTGCAGCAGAAGATCAGCAATCTTTGGACCACACAATGTGCATAGAACCGATTAGGGTGCATTGTTGGTACCGAGCTGTGTAAGAAAATTAAAAAACAAAAAATTATATCGATTTCTATGCAGTTACGTCGATTGGCGTTGTCAGTTTCTTCAGTGAACGCAAGGCACAGGAGCACTAACGATGTTCAGAGGCACGTTCACTCATGAGTGAGAAGAAACGGTAGTTTTTGAAGAGGAATTGAAGACCATGTAAGGTTTATTGCTTCCCTCTGGCTTTACCCCCCAGTTTGCAAGCACACAACGCTAACAAAACGTCGATCGACGCTTACATAATCTTTTTAGCTTGATTTTTTTTTTTTTTTTTTTTTTTTTAATTTTTAGCTTCTAAAAAATTTTTTTGGGATTTTTCAGCATGTTTTCAAGATTTCCTGATAAACATCGGTTTGCTCGTTTTATCCAGACCCACACAGCTAGACCACTTTGCCACGTCATGTCTAACATTGTTGGAATAGAGCATGACAGAGTTACAAACACCACTTCCACAGATTTTCCAGGATACGCTGCAGATTTTGCAGATATGAACTGGAGTATGGATAAACTTAAAGATTCATTTAACTTAGACATATCGTATATTAGTGAGAGAACTGCCAACTTTGATTTAATTGGTATTGATACATCTATTGCAAATGCGTTCCGGAGAATTATGATCGCCGAAGTTCCTTCAGTTGCAGCCGAATATGTCTATATTTTCAACAACACATCAGTGATTCAAGATGAAGTGCTAGCTCACAGAATTGGTTTAGTTCCTTTAAAAATTGATCCTGATCAACTCACCTGGATTAATCCAGAAGCAGAGGAAAAGGATAAATTCACAGATGATAATACAATTGTCCTCTCACTTGACATCGCTTGTACAAATAATCCTAATGCTTCCAAGAATTCAACCGACCCAGATAACCTTTATAGAAACCACAAGGTTTATGCCAAACATCTAAGGTTTGAACCACAGGGCCGTCAAGTAGAAGTTTTTGCAAATAATCCAGTTGTGCCATGTGATCCAAATGTCTTACTGGCTAAGCTAAGACCAGGTCAAGAAATTTCGCTTAGAGTGCATTGTATTTTAGGTGTAGGTTCAGATCATGCGAAATTCTCACCAGTTTCAACTGCTTCTTACAGATTATTACCTGTCATTGATATTAAAAAACCAATTTCTGGTAAGGATGCGCTGGATTTCCAAAAATGTTTTCCATCCGGTGTTATTGATATAAACGAAAATGGCGAAGCTTATGTTAAAGACGCAAGAAAGGACACAGTTTCAAGAGAAGTGCTCAGACATGAAAAGTTCAACGGAAAGGTTAAATTAGGTAGACGCAGAGATCATTTCATTTTCAACGTAGAAAGTACGGGCGCTATGCCACCTGAAGAAATATTCTTTAAATCCGTCCGAATCTTGAGAAACAAAGCCGAGTATTTAAGAAACTGTCCAATTGGTAACCTGAACTAAGGACATGTATGTAAACTTTATAAAATAAATAAATCTTTTTATCTTTTACAAAATATATTTTTATGCATCAACAGGCTAGTAGATGATGCTAATGCAATTTACTCAAAGCTTCAAGGGGATTGATTTTGAAAATTTTAGTACGTCCCTGCATACCATCGTATTCTCGATTATCGCTAGACGCATTCGCCTCATCTTCCGAATGGGGTATTCTATCAATCAATCCAAATCCAACGATGTAGTTCTGAATCAACATTATAACTTGTAATGAAAGTACAACGAAGTCAAGAAGCATCAGAGTCACAAACTTTGAAAATTTTGATCTTAGTCTCATTTCACCAATGATATTGAAAATGAGTGATCCTGACGTATATGCATTTTTAGTATTCCATGGATTCGAGCTAGCATAATCTTTGTCACTGTATGCACTCTCCCTTATACTTCCGCTGAGTCCTCCATATACATTATAACATATTCCACTAAATTCCCCATCCATACAGAAAATAATTTGATAAGCAATCATAATGGTCCATCCTACCATTATGAAAAGTAGTAATTTTTGCACCAACAGTTTCTTTTTCTGATCTGACCAACTCGAGAAGAAATCTTCAATTTCATCAACTTCAGTATTGGATGTACCTCTGTTGGGTGTTATGGGGCTAGGGGAATTATTTTCATTTCTATTCTCAATATTTGGTGATAATGAAGGTATAGATAGCCCACTCAGGGAATTCAAACGACTTAACCCTGAAATTTGCATGATTTCACTGTTTCTAGATGAATCAGACATCATGTGTGAAAGAAACATCTGCATAAAACATCGGAACATGAAACATAGTACCGATTCATCATATATGAATAGAATGTAATATAGGGCATAAAGTATGGCTGAAAGATCGGTACTGAACGCATGAGAGAGAGACTTTATTTGCTGTGAATGAACCAACATGTCATTGTATTTGAGTAAGTCCTGCATTCCTGACTGCAGTCGCATTTCTTGCATTAATTCTCTGCTACGAACTGATTTGTAGTGACCGAACAAGTGCTTCAAAATAGTGTCGTACAATGGGTAAACTCATGATACTTTGATCTCTCGCACCACTTGGTCAAATCGGTTAAAATATTCTAGTGTTCTTAAGTTTTACATTACAATCTATACAATATCGACTAGTTTTTACTTATGAACTCAGCATAAATACAGGATCTATTTCTTTCTCTCAATCGATCTAATCATCTCACCGCCTAAAATAGCTGCGGTTTTCAACACATCCTCGATATCTAACGAAACTAGATCTTTCTTACCGCTACCTTGTTCGTCATCAACAGGTTTTATTGGGTATCCAATACCAACCCTGAACTTTCTTGACTGATTACCTGGGATGATCAGACCCGTAATGACACGCTCGTTTGAGTCAATCAAACCACCAAACTTACGTACACTCCAAACAACCACTTCACCGTACCTTGAGATCAAATCCTTATAGTAATTTAAAACTGGATCAGGTGAATTGTGGCTTTCAAAACTTGTCAATGGATCAATCAAGTTCTTGAACTTGACATTACTTGGCATTATTCCCGATAAACGACGTAACTTTTTCAAATCTAATACACTGGAATCTAACTTCAAAACCACATCATAGTCTTTCAAAGCTGGCGTAAAAATTAATTTTAGGAAATTATCATTGATTTCAGCACAATCTGATTCATTTTTCAATAGAACGTCCAAGACAGCCCTAGATAATGATGTTAACCTTGATGCAATTACTAATGAAATACCTTGGGTCCATATTTTACCTGAAACATCTTCTTTTGTACCAATAAAATAAGGTACTTTCGTACCTTGAGGATCACTCTCTCTTAACTTTATGAATGACTTATTGATACTTTGATAGGTCAATAAATCCAATCTATCAGAGATTTTGTCAACATAACTTTCCTTTTCATTATTTTCCCTGTACTTACTATTAAATTCTCTTGATAGATCTAAAATCAATGGTTCTTCTTTCCAGTTCCATTTAGATAAAAACGATAGTACTCTCAAAAATCCTGCCATTACACTACCGGGTATTCCATATGGTGCAGGATCAACAAATACTTGCAAAACAATCAGCTCAATCACCTCTTCCGGTACGTGATGGTAAATCATTTGAGAATCCAACCACAATTTGAACAGTCTCACTGTAGCTGAATAGTATGGGAAATGGGTGACTAAAATTGAAATGCTACGATGATGTTTAACTGCATTGATATACTTTTGCATAAATCGAATATATGACATTTCGACAGACGCTACCTGCGAGGGACCAGTGGTAATCTTGGATGCTGTTTCAATTGCCTTCAAGTAAAGCAATTCATCATTTTCCGTAACAATTCTGATGGAAAATCCATAACCTTCATCGGTCAAGATTCTCAACACAGTGATTTTAGAATTGTATGGAACAGAGGATTTGTCGTTGACTATGTATGCATCTGCAACATTGTTTCCATTTTTCAAAATTTCGGCACATATTTTCAATAGGAATGCAGTTTTTGTGTTTTCCAACGAGTTAATTTCATCGGGCCAACGAGTTGAAGATTCAAACTGGACTATACATTCATTAAAAAAATCCGGATTACCTATTGCAAAAGGAACTGGTAAAATGACTGCTGTATTTCTTAAAGAGGGGGAAATGGGTAATACATTTCTAATTTTCAGTGGTAATTTTAAATCCAGTAAAGTTTTGGATACTCTGTCGAATGCAGATTTCAAAGAAATGAAATGCTGTGGTAAAATTAGTGGTTGCGAGGTAGAAGAATGTTGGATTAGGGGATGTGGTAACAATGAGGTAAACTTGGATGAATTAACAATCAGGTTATTGGATAAGGAATGTGATTCATTCAGAGGATTGGATAGATGTCTGTCCAGGACATATTTGACAATTGTCAAAACAACTGAGTCCGTTGGTGAGATATCCCAAAGACAGCTCCATTGGACTGTGTTATCCTTATATCTTCTAACCTGTGCCTTTTCGCCCCAAAATTCGACGAACTTTTTGCCTGCTTCTTTATCTGTGTGTGAAGGGCCTTTGGTGACGCGTTTATCAGATTCACCCGGATTCAAGAACAATCCGATTAACAAGTACAGTGAATTATTTGAATTTGAGGGTTTCCTTTTCTTGGTTGACCAAGAGGAAGTGTTTTTAGATAAACGGATGTCGATTTCGAAAACTCTATCATCTAGGGCTTCCATTAGTATCCTGTAAATCTTATTACAAAGGTAGTTTTCCAGTGTGATGAATGAAATTTTTTCTAATGATCCAAATTTGTCCTCATTCAATTCGGCCAATTTTGAAAAAGGTATTGAAACAACGGAATCGTATTTCAAATATGAGTTGGTATTGTTGATTAAGAAAATCTGATTAAAGCGGTCCTTGACATTATCATTTAATAAATCCATTGTTCCAATTGCGTATTTTTTCAATATCGAATATGAGGACTTGGTCATTTTCCATAGCAAATTGATCTTTGTATTTTTATCGAAAATGGTAGGTATATTGAATCCGCTTTTCTTGTACACTGATTTGTTATTATCATCAACTAATGAACTGAATGATAGATAGCCGTCATCACAGATATCTTGGGTTGCCAGATATCTGATTGTACCTTTGAATAATTGATAAGATGAGTAACCGTGTAATAAGATTTTATTACCGGAGAGACCACCACCTTGTAATAGGGAGGCCATCAACATATTGAATTCAAAATGACCAAAACCGCCTTGATTTAAGTCGGAAGAAAATCCACGCTGTGACAACCATAATTTACCTAAAGCTGCAGCATCTTTGAAACTTTCCGTTGATTTTTTATTTGTGTACAGATATTTCAAATAGTAGGAATATGTTGATGAAGATAGGATGGATGCGTTATATAGAGGAGTTGGGGGTAGTTCGAGGAGTGAGTTGATGTTTGAGTTTTGGATTCTAACACAATTCTTATCAGGCAGGAGTTTTTTACTTTCAAAAACGCCATTTGGCAAACCCACAAGTATTCTGATCAAAAAGTTCGTTTTGCTAAAAGATAAGTTCATATTATCTTGGGTTGAGCTACCGCTTGAAATGATTAAAGATGGACATAAAGTGTTACCGTTGTGATAATCGAACTTCAATTTGATTGGCAAGTTATGTTTTGGAGCCAATATATTCAAATGATGAGCCAAATATGCCAAATAAAACGCCTGTTTATAGATGATTCTGTAATTTAGATAATCTTTATGTTGGATTAAATTTTTTTGCATGGTTAAACAAACATCTATGGACATTCCATTTTTTTGATGAATTGCCGTCTTCAAACCAAAAGAACCGATAAGTGATACATCATCAGGAGATGTGTATTGTAGGTTGTAGTTAAGGGAGTTTGGTTTGGGGTCAGGAAATGGTATAGAAATACTGGAAGATTTGAAATAGTCGATTGCGTCGTCTAGGGACAAGGGATCAGAATCAGGTATTAATTGGATGATATTGTGTAGTTTATGAAGGATTTTTTCTATTAATATACAGTGAGAGTCTTTGAGTTTTAGTTCTTTGACCAATTCATCAATTTCCAGTTTGAAAATGTTGGATTTGAACAATTCTGCTGTTTCTCTAGCTACTTGAATATCATAAGATGAAAGTTTTTGTCTTTTTTGCTTCGAACGTTGGGGATTTCCGGTTGCTTCTTCTTGTTCTTGTTCTTCTTCGTCATCGATCTCCTCATCTTCCTCTTCCTTTCCATTTTCTGCATACTTTTGTGCTTGTTCCTTCACTGAATCTCCCGCTGAGTCTAGATCATTTGAACGTGTGATGTGCTGTGTGGCGGAAGAGTTGTCGATATTGCTATCTCCATCTTCAGAGGATCTCTCTCTTTTGGGCATTTTCAAAAATGGAAACACCTACTTGGAGTAAAAAAAAACAGTGATGACTGACTAACTGACTGAATGACTTTCAAACCAATCTGCAGCTGTACGTGAAAGATTCAATGCAGTGAAAATACTTCAGCGCCGCTGTGCGTGCTGAATTTTTCGTGATTGAATTTTTCTTGGTGCCCATTTGGGAAGTCGAATTTGGCCCCCGACGCAACCGACGCAACCGACGCAACCGACGCGCCGACCGACGCGGCGGTGCAGCGGTGCAGCCATGGCCGAGAACGGAAACGGGCAGCGAGCGGCGCAAACCAGCGGTGCCGAGGCAATAAACAGCGAGGCACCACGGAAAGGCTGTCGCGGGCAATTTGCCACGCCTTTTTTGTTTTCTCATTTTCTCATTTTCTCATTTTCTCGTTTTCTCGCGTTTCTCATATTGACAATTTGGCTGTTGTATTTTTAACACTCTGGTGCTTCTACGCTTCGAGGTGGCTTCCTCATCTCGAAGAGCACATGGATCTTCTTATTCTGGCTTCCGTTCTTGTTCTGTCTCTCTCTCTCCCTCCTTCTTCTCACTTCTCTCCCTTTTCCCCCTTCTCTCCCTTCTCACTTTTCGCCCTTGTCTGCTTACTTTTCCTCCTTTTCTTTTGCTCTTGAAACCACCAAATCTACGGCAGACTTATTATTGATTCTGTTTTCAGGTTTGACGTCAATCCTCATCTCAAAATCTACCATACTGTCATCTACCTTTCTTTTTCGAAATTTTAAATTGTTATAACTTATACCGATTTTTCTTTTGATTACTATACTTCAGTTCATTTTAATTATCTTTAATTATTTATGAGCTCCATTCAAACAATTGGTTATACATTTTCTTATTGATCTTCTTACTATCTGTCATCTTTTCCAACCATGTATTTACCCAAATATTCAAAATCTTTAACTGTTGCCTCAAATAGCTTAAGGCTACGTTCCGCCTTGAACAGGCCAAATCTATTTGCTCCTTTTGTTATTTCAACCCGTTTAAATTCAACAAGTCAGAAAAACTCAGCTCCAGCTAAAACTCCAGCAACAACTTTAACTCCACCCCCGGTGTCAACCGCTTCCAAAACCCTCACCCAAACTACATCAAAAAATCCTGCTGAAGTTGCTGCCCCAGTTGTCTTAAATGAGAAAAAAAAGCTAACAATCTGGGAGAAAGTTAAGCATGAGGTAAAACACTATTGGGAAGGAACTAAATTATTAGGCCTGGAAATGTCAATTTCTTCTAGATTGTTACTCAAAATGACTGCCGGTTATGAACTAACTAGAAGAGAATACAGACAACTACAGAGAACAACCTCCGATGTGTTGAGATTATTCCCATTTGCCATGTTTGTGATTATTCCTTTTGCTGAATTGTTATTACCAATTGCTCTTAAATTATTCCCAAACTTATTGCCTTCCACATACGAATCTCAAACTGATAAAGAGAAAAAAATGGCCCTATTGAGAAATACTAGAACCAAAGTTGCACAAGTTCTCACAAACTCAAAACAAATGGTCAAAATATCAACAAATCTAAACGATGACCAGGTTGCAGAATTCAAAGATTTCATGAAAAAATTGAGAAGTTCTCAATCCAATGAAATTCCTCGTCAGCAATTGCTGCGTGTCGCCAAAATGTTTAAGGATGATTTGATTCTTGATAATGCATCACGTGGTATTTTGGTTGCAATGGCAAAGTACATCAATCTAAGACCTTATGGTACCGACCAAATTTTACGTTATCGTATTCGTCATAGAATGTTGAAGATTAGGGCTGATGACAGATTAATCGACGATGAAGGTGTCGATTCACTCAATTTACCAGAACTCCAACAAGCATGTGCATCGCGTGGTATTACCGTATATAATACAACCCCAGGTCAAATGAAACAATAC
The DNA here is from genome assembly GCA_030556995.1 of Pichia gijzeniarum. Taxonomy (NCBI): domain Eukaryota; kingdom Fungi; phylum Ascomycota; class Pichiomycetes; order Pichiales; family Pichiaceae; genus Pichia; species Pichia gijzeniarum. The sequence goes on from JAKTVB010000019.1 coordinate 78,805, forward strand.
CTTGCTGAATGGTTAGATATGTGTCTTCACGAGCGTATTCCTTCGACTTTGATGATTTTGGTCAACGCTTACACTTATGGTGATGCTGAAAGATATTCTTCAACTCACGAAGCCTTGAAGGCAGTTCTAAGTTCTCTACCAATGGAATTCTATCACGAACAAGAATTGCAAGTTGATTTGGATAACGCAACTGTTGAACAAAAACTTAAGGTTTTGAAAGAACAAGAACATTTGATCAAATCTGAAAATGTTCAAGAAAAGGATCATAAGGTTCTAGTTAAGGATAAATTAAGTTTGGATGAATCTTCAAATTCTGAAAAGAAATAATTCCATTTAAAAAAAAAATCTCATTACAATCTCTATCTTGAAAAGAGTTGTTTACTTGTTTATTAAAAAAAAATTATTTACTTCTTTATAAAAAAATTCCTCTATATATTTACTATGCTATATTTATATTTATATTTATTTTATACTTACTTTTTACTAAAAATGAATTTCGAATTTCTTTAAAGTTTCTACACAACTCAGCTATAAAATCTGCTATTATGTTTAACTATTTTCGCAATAGCAATACCCTTTTCTTCCTCCGTTTTCTTAGTTATGACCTGTAAACACACAGGCATTCCGTCGAATGTCTTGGCATCGTACTGACTCCTGATCCGAGCCTCTAGTTCAGATCTGGCCTTTCTTTCCTTCATAATGTCAACCTTAGCATCAACCGTACCCAATGGTAACACAACACCGCTGCAATCGCAAAGGTTGCAGACACCGGTGTAATCCAAGCAAACAGAATCGTAGGGCACCACCGAAGTGGAGGCCATAACGGGTGCAACAATAGCATCAAGCTCATTTTCTTGCCAAAACTTCAAGTAGTTTTCCTTAATTTCATAGACTTCTTTGCACAATGCCCACCACTCGTTGATATTCAACTGTTCCCTGCTTTTCTGTGGATCAACTAAATAGTCCAGCAATTTGTGAACCGGCTCACCCGATTTTTTACACTCTTCAATGATTTCCTTACCAGCATCGGCACCGAAAACGTTAAATAGTGCTTTTATTAACCTGGCGTGTTCGGGCCATTCAACTTTGACGACTTCAACGTCAGCCTTTTGCAAATCTTCGAAAACTTCACCCAAGACCCTGGTCACCGGAGGCATTGCCTCGACATCACCGCTATCGAACCAAACACCGATCTTCACTTTCTTATCAACGAATTCTCTCCATTTGAGCGGCAAAACTTTGGGATCCTCTTCCCAACACTGTGTACCGACAACTACCTTCATCAAGAATTCAATCTCCTCCAAACTCTTACTCAATGGACCGATCACTGATGGTACACATTCTTGAGCTTCGTAAGAATTGCTCACTCTCAAGTAACTGACCCTACCCACGCTGGGTTTCAAGGCATACAATCCGTTGTAGGTTGCCGGAATACGGATGCTTCCCCCAATATCGGTACCAAACCCAATCCTTGCACCGCCAGCGGCAATTAACGCACCCTCGCCACCAGAGGATCCGCCCGAGGAAAGGTTGATGTTGGCTGCGCTGGGCGTGTATGGGAACAGGTTGCTTTCCGTTTCAGGTGCCATCATCGCCATAGGCACGGTAGTTTTCACATAAAATACTGCGCCCAAACTTAGCAACTTATCAGCAAGTAAAGAATTTTTGGTTTTTTTCTCAAATGCCTTGGAGACATAACCGATAGATGAAGGAATTCCAATTAGATCCACCTGGTCTTTCAGTGAAATTGGGATTCCATGCAGTATGCCCACAGTTTTGCCCGTTTCAGCGTAAATTTTGTCCAACTCTTTAGCTTTCTTCAAAGCCTCTGTGACAAAGATTTCCGAACAACAATTGAGAATTTGATGTGCATACATAGCTCTGTGTGCAAATGCGTTGGTGACTTCAAACGCAGATAATTCACCTTTGTGAATTGAGTTTGAAAGATCCATGATTGTCTTGCTGGTGATAGAAATTTCATCCTTTGGAAGAATTGTGTCCAAATAATCACTCGTATTCACAAACCCCTTAGAGATCATGTCTTCTTTGAGACTTGGATTCACCCATTCTAGAGGAATAGATCTACCTAAGTACTCTCTCTTCGTTTTCACGATACCTTCCCAAGACTCCGACATGGTATGCTAGGTTCCAGTGGAATGAAAGCAGCGGGAAGGAAAAATGACAAGCTCAGCTGGTTTTGTAACAAAGCATACGGATCTAGTTCTAGATTCCGGACTGCTTCAAGCAATCACGGCAGGTTGCTGATAAGACATTTGCCTGCGCAAACGGATTGCGGAGCGACAGGTTTTCCTAAACGGGCCTATTTTTCGGCTAACGTAGCAGCGGTTTCGGCGAAAACCCTTCCTATTGCATCACCATGGTTATCCTCAGACAGTTCCCAGCCCAATCATCTGTGTTTTCTCCGTAGCTTATACAATCCAGCAACGGGATGCAAATCCGCCGTCTTTTTGCTTATCGACGCAACCCTGGGAGGTGTCCCTTTTGGGTAATTTTCTCGCCATAGATGCACAACATGAATGTTTTTAGTCAAACTGATATCTATCAGATTGATGGACCCACAATAGGCCGATTCTAGGGGGGGTGCTTATCTAGGGTTCTGGTGAGTCTTTGGAAGCTAGCGAAGCTATGGTTTCTTATCATACACGTTTTCGCTTCTTTAAGTCGTTTATATATAAACAGTACATCTTTCCCCTCGTTTGCAAAAGAAGTCGTTCTTCTTGGCACACATCCAAGCACGTGGAAAATAGATTGCCTTCACATTAAACATGTCAGACTTTCATCCTATTTTAAGTCAAGGTTATGGATATGGATTTGCCGTCGGTATCGGTGCAGCATTTGCACTCTTAATGGCATTGCTTACTAAGGTTCTTTCGAGGTTCATGGGACAGGTCCAAAATTCTGAAAGATTCTCAACAGCTTCTAGAAATGTCAGTGCTGGTCTAATTGCATCATCAACTGTTTCGGCTTGGACATGGCCTGCAACCCTTCTCTCCTCGGGAGCTTGGAGTTACACTCACGGTATCTCTGGTGGATTTCTCTATGGTGTTGGTGGTACTGTTCAAGTCACTTTGTTTTTATTCTTAGCCCTTCAAATTAAATTGACTGCACCAAAGGCTCACACTGTGTCCGAATGTTTTGCAATTAGATTTGGAGCAGCTGGCCATTGGGTTTACCTTTGCTATTGTATTTGCACAAATGTCTTGATTTCTTCATTGTTACTATTAGGTGGTTCACAGGGTTTTTCTGCCACCACCGGTATGCATGTCGTTGCAGCAAGTTTCTTACTACCATTGGGTGTTATGGCATATACTGCTTTGGGTGGTTTAAAGGCAACTTTCATCTCTGATTGGATTCATACAGTCATTATTTACATTATTTTGATCGTTACCAGTTATACAATTTACTGTTCATCTTCCCTAATTGGTTCACCAGCAAAGATGTATGATTTATTGAAAGAAGCGCAAGAAGTTTATCCAAATGCATCGGGCCAAAGTTATTTATCATTCCATGATTCCGAAATGTTCTTTCTTACTTGGACAGTCATGCTTGGTGGTATGAGTTCTGTCTTTGGTGATCCAGGTTATTCACAGCGTGCCATCGCCTCTGATGCAAAGAGTGTTTTCCAAGGCTACTTGATGGGTGGACTTTGTTGGTGGATTATTCCAACAATTCTCGGTTCTTCTGCTGGTTTGGCTTGTAGAGCCCTATTAACAAACCCAAATTTTGTCACCTATCCAAACCCATTAAGTGATGCTGAAGTCAGTTCCGGTATGCCTGTCATTTATGCCATGTACATGATTTTCGGTACAAGTGGAGCAGCTGCTGGTTTATTGATGTTGTTCATGTCTGTCACTTCGGCATCTTCCGCCGAATTAATTGCCTTTTCATCCGTCACCACTTATGATATCTACAGAATTTACATCAAACCAGATGCAAGCGGTAAACAATTGGTTAGAATTTCACATATTTCTGTTGTTTTTTTCAGTCTATTAATGGCAGTTTTGTCAGTCGTTTTCAATTATATCGGAGTCACCGTTGGCTGGTTATTGAGTTTTATTGGTATTATTTTATCACCTGAAGTTTTTGCGGTCACAATGATGTTGTTCTGGCCAAAAATGACTAAACTTTCTCTACTGATTGGTGCTCCACTGGGTACATTGACTGGTATAGGATGTTGGGTTGGTAGTACTTATGTTTACGGTGGTGGATTGATTAATAAGGATACCTTGATGACTTCAAAGGCAACCTTTATCGGTAATGTCACTGCATTGTTTAGTGCTCCAATTTACATTTTCATTATCAGTATGATCAAACCAGACCCTCAACCATTTGATTTATCATTATTGGGTGCAGATATAAAGATGGCAGATGATTATGATAAAGAGGAGGAAAAGGCTATTGTAGTCACTACAGATGACGTCAAAGTGTTGAAAAGACAAAGGCTTTACTCAATTTTGATAAACGTTTTCATTTTACTATTAGTCTACGTTATGGTTTCTTGTATTTTGTTTGGAATTAAGAAAGACTTCAGTAAGTCCTCGTTTGTTGCATTTATCGTCGTTTGCTTGATCTGGCTTGTTGTTGCTGCCTTGTACATTATCATATTGCCATTATACCAGGGTAGACATTCATTGATGTTTGTGTTCAGACACTTGATCAGATTCAAGTTACCAGAGCATCCAATGAATTACAAAGAATTCGATGACGCTGATATTATCAACGATTCTTCAAGTGTTGAAAATGTCGATATCATAAACGAAGTCAAAAGCTAGTCTTTTTAAAAATCTTTATTAATTTTTCTCTTTATAATCTATAAACATCAGGGCGAATTAGTTAACGATTCGATCTGTTCTCTCGAAAGTGATAAGTGATCATCGTTTTCCGCATAATCCAAATCTGCTAAATGTGCCAATTTAAGCTCATTCCTTAACATTTGCGATTTGGATAATTTAACATCACCATGTTTCTTCATATTAACTACCAACGGTTGATTGTTTTGTGCAACGGACTCTTCGTCTTGATTTCGCTCAATATTCTTAACTGCATCACTGTTAGCTTTGACATGATGCTTTTTTTGACTCATGAATGAAAAAGGCGGATTGTAAATCCATTCTTGTTTAGGTTTGGACTTTCTTTTTGCAATCTCATCCCTTTCCATACATGCTAATTCATAATCCCATAATGTTGCGTATTGCTCAAATATCTTAGTCTTTGATATCCTAGATCCATTGCCCGCATCTATTTTACCTAGCTTCATCATCCTCCATGCAGACCCACGGTCACCAAACGCAAATGGTATTGTATTCATCGCATTTTGAGAAACAGAATTTTTGCTAATTGTAGGATTTTTCTTTTCAAAATGTTGAATATCATGGCTTATCATTTTACGACTCTTTCTACTATGGTAATCGTTCTCATCTTCAACTCTCCCCCAATCTGTTCGATTTAATCCAAGATCAATACTACCTTCACTAGTACGAAGTCTATCTATAACACTTTTATTTTCAACTTTATCAACGTCGGTATCAGACTCTTCACATGAGGTATTAAAGTTTGAAGTTTCTTGAATTTCATAAGTTTCAAATAGCGGAAAAACCAGTGGTTTGTCCGACACCGGTAGCTTGGGATACTTAGGTCCTTTCTCTGCATTATGCGATGATCGTACTCTATGATGAAGACGTTTTTCTTGCGATGAGGAGTGCCTTATTTTTTTGCTTGTATGAGTTGAAGATGAAGAGTGTATCATTCGACGTCTTTCTTCATTCATTGTGCTTGGTTCGGATTTGATGATATTTCATATATATAAAAACGGGTAAATTCATGTTGAAAAAAATGAAATTTGAAAACGTACTTATCGCTTGACAAATTTTAATTCGTATCTCATTAAGCTGAAAATTTATTTATTTCATGATACCTATTACATAAACAAGCAAAACTATAAATCAAGATAAATATATTTTAAATATACATATATGTATGTACAAACCAAAAAATTAGGTAAATGATCTTGAACCACCCCTAACAAACTCCAAAACTTTCCAACCTTCAGTTTCTGGATTATCCATTTCTTCAGGTACTCTTGTGACAACCATTGCATAACTTGAAAGTAAAATATCTTCTTCACTACCGGCAACTAACTCACCGGTCTTGAATTTTCTGAACAGGTTGATCTCTTGCACTCTTGCGCCAATAACCATAACCGGAATATTATTTGGCTCTAATATTTTGTAAGTTACAATATCAACGCCTCTAATATCAAGAATTTTACCATCGGAGAAAACACCCTGATCTCTAAGTTGTTTTTGTTTGGCAGCATAGATATTGAATGGAGCTTCAGATAGCCAATTTTTCAAAACTTTTTCATCACCTTGAATATAAGCTTCAACAACTTCTGGCACAATATATTCTCTCAACTGTTTTTGAAATGCAATTGAAGTAAAGTTTGGATCCAATTCTCTGAACTGCTTAACAACTCTTGCAGCCTCCGTTTCGGCAAATAGGCCTCCAATTTTATTAAATATGGTTCTAATTAAAACCAACAGAGGGTTTTCTGCTTCATCCCATTTTTCCTTCAAAATTAGGAAAAATTTACCAATGGTAGAATCTGGTTTTATTTTTAAGTTTTCCTTGAAACTTGAAGCTGGTTTAATATCCGTTGCAACCAGAGCATTACCCGCTTCATCATTCTTTTTGACAAGTTTTGGTTTCTTTAATAACTCTTTTTCTCTTCTCTTCAATCTTTCCTCCTTCGATTCATATATACCATAGGAGGATGAACCTTCGTTGAAAACTTCAGAAACATCCTTATAAGCTTTTGTTTTTGTGACTGGTTCAACAACCTTATCAACAACATCGGCGGTTGTCTCTGCAGTCTTCTTGAAGGCTTGACCAACAGGGGATTCCCAAGCTTTATAAGCAACATTACCAACAACTTTGGCGGTTTGTTGAACACCTTGACTCAATTTACCTGAACCTTTTTGTGCGGTTGCATACGCATCCTTTGCTCTTTTAAAAGCTTCAGATTCACCTAATTCATCAGTAGCACTCTTTAGTTGTTTAATTTGGTCAGTTAAATCGGAGTTTTTTTTCCACTCTTTTCTGAATGTGTCAACGAAGACTTGCATCGGTGATTTTGGTGCACATTTTATACTGCTGGTGGTAAATGAACGGTTTCCAAGCACCATAGATGAGCCCTTGAGCATACTGTGTCTGTACATGATTTTCAGTATAGTCTGGAACGTCGTTTTTCAATGCTTTTTAGATACTTCTATGACCTTCAATATAAATATTTGAAAATTGAAAGTCTGAAAATTATTATAGTGACCAGGTAAAAATTCGATTAGCCCGAAAGTAAACTAGTATAATCGGATCCAAATTTTGTTCTGAATAAACTTTTTGAGAATGTTCAATCAGTGAAACCTAATGAATAGTGGCAAGGCAAAGGTACTTAGTCTCCCACTACATTTCGATTTCCACTTCCAGCTTTTCCCTGGAAGTTTCGACGAGGACGAGGAAAATCGAGGGAATTGGTGAAATTTGGAAAAAGTGAGAGCTTAGAAACACCTTTCGACGCGTCGCTTTTCTAATTGAGCCCGCCATGGTTTTCCTAGGCCTTCTCTTCATGTAAGCTCAGTCTTCCCTGTAGGATAATGGCAAAGGAGATTTGACTTGAACTGATTCCGAGCCTTAAATTTCACACTATTGAGGGTTTACAATCTTATCGACCGTTTACTGGTGTCATGGTATTTCAGTCTAAAAATATGAGGTCTTTGAAACCTTCAGGTCCGATGCCAAGGAACTCTTTGTAAGTTCTAACCGTTTTTTGATACCAATTTGAGAGATTACTGAACAAATACTAACATTTTTTTACTCACTGATATGCAGAAACAATAACCTTTTGAAGAGCCGACCCATCTTAGTTGTTCCGAATAAAAGATCGTCTAATGTCGTTAGAAACACTAGAAATATAACTAGATCTTCATCTCCTGCATCTCCAATAATAATTAACGACAATGACGTGGACAATGAATCAGGTGATGATGTTAAAAAAGATCTTGAAAAAAAAAGCATTAAACGTGTCGGTAAAAGCATACCGGCTTTGAAGACATCAGATCCAGGCATGGAGTTGGCAAAAATACGAAATATTGATTATAAACTATTCAAAGTGTTATCCATAACGGGTTCAAACAAGGACATAGCGTATCAAAATCCAGATTTGGTAGTTACTTTCAAGCGAAGAAAATTATCGATTGATTGTGATGACGAATTAAATATACAACTTCCCTATCATAATATCAAGTGCTTGAAGACACAGAAGCTATCCACGACAAAGCAGGTCTTTACTTTTTTAATAGAATTTAAAAATGAAATGATTCAGATAGTTAACACCAGAGAACGGCGTATAGCCAAAATAGTAATATATTTTGAAGATAACCTGGATCTTGAAAATTTCAATGAAATCAAATCTTTGATTGGCAATGATTGTAATTTTACATATTCTGATGCAACTGAGTCAGCTAAATATTTCAGTACATTGAATTTTACACCTGCCAAATCTGAAAAATTTTACGGTATTCCATCTCATAACTCACAGGCACTGTCAATGAAGACAGATTTTTCGAGCATGAATAAAAGAGAAAGGCGTCACAGAACGGGCACAATGATAACCTATAAAAATGAAGACTCTGAGGATGAAAAAGCAAATGAGCAAATGGTTGCTGATAATGGTGAAATTTTAGTTAGGGACTACATACCTGAAGATCATCAATTGATTCTAGAGCCAAACTTAAAATTCAAATTTGACAATAAAAATACTTTTACAATTACGAATGATGATTTCAAATGCTTATATAATGGCAATTGGATCAATGATACATTAGTTGATTTTTTTTTGAGTTATCATTTGAAGCTAGCAAAGGAGAAAAAAATACCAAAATCTGACAACATTGAGATCTTAAATTCCTTTTTTTTCACAAGTTTGTCGAGGCCGATCCAAGATGGTGACTATTATCAAAATGTAAAATCTTGGTTTAAAATGAATAATACATTGCTTGATAAAGACTATGTTATCATTCCAATAATGCAGGATCTACATTGGTACTTCGTTATAATAACTGACTTGAAAGTATTGAAAAAAAAACATTTGAAGGCCTTAGAAACAAGCGATGATCCAATTAATGAAGCAAGTATTGCTGATGATTTAAAAACGGATCTGTCAGAAGATAAATCTGATGTTGCACTCCCCAAGTCTTTTACTCTTAAAAATGAGGATGAATTTGAGAATATTGAAATACTTGACGGAGAAAAGAAGACAACAAAGATGCAAAATACAGCTGGTTTAAATACTAATGCCGTGAAGCCCTTGCCAGAGAAAAGCGATAAAGTTGACAGTGCTGCTGCCGCTGAAAGCAATACCACGATGAAAGAAAAGCCTGCAATTGAGAAAACAGTGGCTATTGCTCAAATTTGTATTTTAGATTCTTTGAGAAGAAATCATGAAAAGGCGATAGGGTATCTAAAAAGCTTTATAATTGGTTACGCCGCTGAGAAATACAACATCGACGTGAAAAGTTCAGAGATTGTCAAGCATTTTTGTATTGTGCCTCAGCAAAAGAATTTCAACGATTGTGGTCTACATGTCGTTTTCAATGTTGAAACTATGTTAGCAGATCCAATATCCTTTGATAAATTAATATTGAAAAGACCTAGCACACGTAAAAATATTTTCAAGGCTAGAAAGGAAAATCAGCTTATTTTTGATTCAAAGAAAAGATTATATCTCAGAGATAATTTAAGAGAACTTTTACTTAGTCTATTAAGGGACCAAGTTATTGCTAATGGTGGAGATGGTTCAATGATTGGACGTATAACTGCGGGTGAAAAAAAGTTGTTGGACTCAGAAAGTTTCAAAAATGTTAATGGCGCAAGTAATACTAGCGATGGTACTTTCAGTCATGATGATTGCAGTAGTAACAATGAGAATAAGCTTGATCAGAATAATTCTGTAGATGAGGATCATAACGCAGAGGACGATGATTTGATGATTATTCGTGCCGAGGATAAAGAACCTATAAAACTGGATCTGGAAGTTTCTAAAGTTGCAGCCGCCACCGAACCTCTGAAAAAAACTAAACGAAAGAATAGAAAAAATAGGGAATTTTTGGTTAGAATTAAAACTCACGTTTCTCCTGAATCTTTCATCGAAAAAACAAATACTGATTCTGATTTGATTTCTCCACTTACTAATGATAATACCGAGTCGGACGCCAACAAAGCTATTTCATCCGGAAATTTAATTAAAAAGAAACGAGGAAGACCTGCAAAACAAAGACATTTGAGCTCTAGTTCCGATTACGCTTTTTCAACTGCTGATGATTCATCAAGTAAACCTAAACAAATACGCACTTATAAAATTAGGAAAGGTGCTGATAGAAGAGTTGACGAAAATATTGAAGATAAAAGTATGAATAATGATATCCTTTCTCAAGATTCATATAGTTTGGTAGACAGCTCGCCCATCAAATTACTTGAAAGTGAAGATGAAACAAAAAATAGTGAAAATCAAGTTTATAAGGAATCTTCACTATTTCCCACTCGCTCAGATTATAGATCATCGTCATTATCACCTACTCGTTCTGATTATAAATCATCCTCAAAAAAGTTACTTGATATGGTTGATCACGAATTAAAGGATTCGAGATCAGATACACCGGTTTCTCCAGTAAATTTTGAATCCGATAAGTTTATTGAGGAGGGGGAAGCATATCGAAGTAAAACTGACCTTTCAGATAGTGAACAAAAAACTGTTGACGCTGATAATTCTAGAAGTACCTCTGACGTGAATATGAAACTTAAAAATGTATTAGATTCAAGACTTAATCATTTGCTCCATGTACAGAGATGGAATGATTCGTCTCAACAAGAAGGTGAAACTGATGGAGAAAAGCATGATTTGAGAATAAAAAATTTAAGATCCACAACTAAAGCCACCGATTCGAGGAAAGGATTGGCATTAGATAATGCAATAGCTATTGACGATGATGATTCAAAAATCTCTTTAGATAAAAATAGGAATTTAGTGGTAGCTGGAAAGGAACGGGATTTATCAACTATTAGCCCCATCAAAATATGCGATGACAAAGTTACTAGCAGACCAGTTAGCACTACGGTTTCAGTTAAAGAAGATGAAAAAAGTAAAAAAGTAAATTATCTTCAAAAGATTTCATCAAACATTTTCAGGAAAAAATCTAATCGTATTCCTGTTGCAAGAGATCAGGCAAAAAAAGTTGACTCGACCGCTATTTCAAAAACAGCTCGTCCTTTGGTTGATGTTGCGAAAATTAGTGAGTCAATTTTTAGAAAAGGTATCAAACCCAAACTGGGCAACACTTTCTCACCCTCATCTAATGGCAAGTTCAAAGCCGAAGGTAAGAATCAAAATGACAAACCTAGCGATGCGTCGCCGACTACTAAGATAGAAATTAAGAAGAGTAGTTTTAGAAATGGAGCAAGAAAACAACATAAAGTCGATGACGCCAAGGTTTTCCAGCATGTTGATAATAATGGTAAGTTTACTAAGTTGACGGTTGATTCGGTTGATTTAACTTGTGATCTGACTGCCGAAAATTCGGAGATAGCTAATAGTACAAGAAGAAATGGCAACAGCACTAGAAGATCGATTAGAAATGACGAATTTATTGTGACTGGAGACGAAGCAAAATTTAATTTTGGTGCTAATGGCAAGAGGCAGCGGCCGAAAAGGAGATTTAAAGATGTTATTGCAACTCAGCGAAGATTGAGAAGTATGTCACCGATAAATGATCAGATTAGTTTTACATTTAACGATGGTGGTATTGAGTTGATTGATGAAGCCACGTTTCACTTTAACCATAATGAAGACAATACAGTTTTTAATGATTATTATGATATACCTGTCGACAAAAATAAAGCTGGCAAAAGGCAAAAGTTAAATGATGGATTGGTTACACAGAATAACAAACTAAAAAAACCTTTTGCAAGGCCTTACACGAGAGGATATAAGAATAGACTGTCGGAAAGCATGTCTAGCATCGAAGAGCCGTCACCAAGGTACGAGTCTGATTAGTTGGTGCATTTGAATGTACAAATATACCAAGAATTGTTGAGTTATTTAATAGTTTTAAGTGGGAATGAAACGAATTAATTTTTATAAACAAATGATTGATAAATCATCAAACACTAATATATCACAAACAGAACTAGATTATAAAAGAAACTTATATACCATTATACGCAGCAAACGCATTGGCCGTTATGCTGCTTCTGGCAACTATGTAATCTTCGAGATTTGTGTTCGTAGAATGGAACTTGCTTTCAGGAACCGTTTCTGGAGCGGTAGTAATTTCGGGTGTTGAAACAATTAAATACATTCGTTTTGTCACGTTATCCATTGAAACGTTCACATATTTGTACGTTTTTGAGTCAGAGCTCAAATTGAGCGACGACACTCGGCTGTTCGCAACGTATTTGGTACCTGATGGTATGCTATCACTTGAAAATTTTGGCATTTCCGACACATTATCTGCTATAACTGGCGGTGAAGATGTCGGTGTCAAATTTGTTTTATTTAGAGTCGAATTTTTCAGTGGTTTCATCCAATTTTTATCGGCCGATGAAGACTGCTCGTCTGATGTGAGAGGTTCTGCGGTTTGGGTTTCCTGAGCTTTTTCATCTTTAAAGTCCGATTCGTGCACCTCTTTTTCAGTTTTTTTAATAGGAGAAAGATTCAAAACTAAATTTGGGTCCGAAATTTTCATTTCTTTTGAAAAATCTGTATTACCCAAAAACATAATTGGATCTAAGGCAGTTGTAAACATACCGTGTTTGTCATAGGGCTTTACCGGATTATCTATTTTAAATGAGGTTAAAGACATTGACAGTCGTTGATTTGGTTTCGAAGCTTTTGTGTAGATAGTTGATGTGAAATTGACAGTTGAATCAACAACTGTTCCTGCAACATTATTCACTTGCCCAACCGTCTTCTCAGTCAGGCTTTTATGCCTAAAAGATCTGAAATCTTTCAACAATGTCAATGCTTCCAACTTACTCTCAGCTTGTGCATATAATGTGTTGAAATCGGAAATGATGTGATCATAAGTTAGCAGTTTTGAATCAGATACAATACCATGGACTCTACTGAATTTCTCCACATTTCTCTGAACAAAAGTAAGTATATCAAGATTGGAATAGTAGAGTTTAAAGGTAAGTTTGTTAATGAATTCTGACAAATTTGCCAAAACTCCAGGTATTATGAACTTGATTTTATCATTAAAATCTCTATAAATCACCTCAGATTCCGTTAGTTTTTTCTGGTCTGACTCTAATTTTAATCTATCTTTATCTGACTCTATTGAGTTTTTCAGAGTTGAGTCAAGATGCTTCGTTTGTATATCATAATCAACCTTTTTACGATCCCTTTTATCAATCAGTTTCTCAACACTTTTCAAAGTTTTAATCATTTCATCACATTTCAAACCAAAACTACTGGATGACTCATCCGTCAACTTTGTTGTTTTTTCAAAGATAATGATGGCCAATTTATTTGCTTGCTCAAGTTCGTGAAATGTTATACTTGTAAATTCCTCATTTTTATCACTTTTTTTATCAATGGCCATATGCACGTCCTCTAATTGACAATGTAAATCACGGAATATATTGATGATTTGAATGAAATTGGTGATGAAACTGCTCCAAAACTTTTTCCATTTGACATTCTCTGATTTAAGATATTCCAAGCCTGCCAATGCAGTCTTAATATCATGTTCCCATTGTGCAAAAATAAGATCTTCGGGAGTTTTCTGTCCAAACAACTGGTGGGGGGTTCTGTACAACGCTTTTCCTACTCCTCTCAATGACATCTTTATTTTTTTTTCAAGTGATGTAAATTATTTATGTCACCGAAAGATTCAGTATACAAGGAAGTCTTGCTTTAAGGGAAGCCCGAATGATGCAACCAGTAATACAGATTATTAACTACCGATTGTTATTGTAAAGTTTTAGTGGGCTTACGTAAAGTCTGTTGATGAACCGTGGATTCCGAGGTTCGATTACATACAACGTTAAAATGTCTTACAAATAGGGAGTATTGGTATCATTAGTGGCGGATCCCTTCACTACCAAGCATATTTTGTAGCTTTCCAAAAATGCGGTCTCTATGAATGGCAATGGGATCGTCTCTATCTGTTTTGAAAAATTCATTGCGTTGGAAACTTGGTTCTCCGTCCTCTGATGTGTCACCAACATAACTTGAATCCATATTCACATCATTATCGCAATCACCAGCACCATCATTGTCCTCATCATCTTCAATTGCCTCATCCATTCCTTGATTTGTCCTTCCCCAGAGTGAAGGTTTCTCATCTATTTGGGACGCTAATTGTTGATATTCATCATCACTCATATTTTTCAAACCTTCAGTTCGCATAAAATCTGACCTACTGAACCTTCTTTTATCATTCAAAATGTCAAAACCATCATCTTGATCATCACTTGGTTCATCGAGTCCCAATGATTCAAGTTCACCCTCATCCTCATATCCACCATCCTCATCTTCCGGGTAATCATTTCGATAAAAATTTTCATCGTTTGAGTCTTCATCGTCTGTATTTAGCATTAAATCGTCGTCCTTTTCATCAAGTTTACTCAACTCCTCATCATCAAATTTGATGTAACCAATTTTCTCATTTTCCCATTGTTCACTGACGGCTTTATCTCTGTAGTAAACATCATAAACGTAATCATTATCATTATCATTGACATTTTTGAAACCAGTTTCATCATCCCCCTCATCAATGGCATTGTCCATTTGCCCATGAGTTTGAAAAGTATTGAATTTGGGTCTACCGTTCAAATCCTGCGAAATACTTGACTGTCTTCTCTTTGGTGGCTTAACCGGATTATTTATCACAGTTTCATCATTATCTTTAAGATAATCATTTAACATTTCCAAAAGTTCCGGATTCAACTCCATTGGTTGGTCGGTTTGTTGAGCTTGGACATTTTCGTTGCTGTTGATTCCGGTATTACTGCTTGAAACTCCGGTTGATCTGCCTGCATCGACACCAGATCCTGAAGTGTCGTTTGATTTTTTCTTGGAAGGACAATTAAAAACAGGTTTATTGTCCCTAAAAGCGGCACTAGCTGTTAAGACGGTTGTTGAATCTTCGATATCCTTTTCTTCAGTACGCTTGAGTCTGAAAACGTACCTTGGTCTTTTTATCTGGCGACGAGATGTTTCCATGACAAGCGCCTGCAAGGGGTCATCTGTCCTTTTTCTCTTAACACGCAAAATCTGCGGTGGCTCTTTTTTAATCATTGTTCGATATCTAGTGTGGTATAATATATGTGCAATGCCAGTCAAACCCGGCAGACCCCACAGTGTCTTCATATCCGCAGCAAAATGAAGTCACTTTTTTATCAGCAAGGACAGACGCCGCGTATTTTGCCGGAAGCAGACATGTTTTTGCACCTGGCAGTCCCATTAGTTGCCTTTTTGGGTATCCTGCTATTTAGTTGTTTGTTTGTTTGTTTGTTTGTTTGTTTTGTTTGATCCCAATTTTTTTTTAACTGAAAAAAAAAAGCAAAATGACAGGTCCATTAACATGGTTTTTTTATCGTGCAAATAAAATATTTCTAGACACTTCGAATCTTTTAGTGGGAATGCTTTTTGATCCAGTAAGAGATATTGTTCTTGTGACAGGTGGCTCTTCGGGTCTTGGTAAAGAAATTGTTATTCTTTTTCGTGGAAAGGGTGCCAAAGTTGTTGTTTTGGATTTAAAAATTCCCACAGTGGGAGCTGATAACTATATTGAGGGTGTCCATTATTATCAATGTGATGTCTCGAACTCTCGGCAAGTTAGGGATAGGGCAAAAGAAATAGTAAAAGATGTAGGTTTTGTCACTATTCTCATCAACAATGCTGGAATTACCACTGGTGATAATATTTTAGATTTGAGTTTTGAAAACATTGAAAAAACAGTGGGCGTAAATTTATTGGCGAGTTTTTACACTATCAAAACTTTCTTACCTAAAATGTTGGAGCTTAAAAGAGGCTATATCGTGACAATTGGCTCAACACTAGGATACATGTCGCCTGCTCGGTTGAGCGCATATGGTGCATCTAAATCGGGATTAATTGCGTTGCATGAAAGTCTAACTTATGAATTGGGTACACCAACAATAAACACCACGGGTGTTAAAACCTTGTTGATTTGTCCTGGACAGCTCAAAACCCATATGTTTGAAGGAGTTAGAACACCATCTACATTACTTGCACCCGAACTAGAACCCAAGGATGTTGCAAAGCAAGTTTTGAAATCAGTTACCTACGGATGTCGTGGTGAAGTTAAAATCCCCTTTTATGGTAATATCATACCAATATTTAGGTCTGTACCATGGCCAGTAGTTGCGGTGTTAAGGTATTTATCGGGTATTGATACAAGTATGAGACAATTTGTTGGCAAAACGAGAGAAGTGACCAGCATTTCAGGTGCCTATGTGTCTCAGACAGCTTCTGCTGTAAGTAATATCTTTGCCATGAAAACGAGTGAAGCTTAGATCAACTCCGGTCGACTTCTGCATCGATCAATTATTGAATTATTCCCATCTATATACTTCAATTCTTTTATATTGTTTTGCTATAAATTTGAAAAAAAAAAAATGCTTATAATACATAATAATATCATTTAATTCTTCTTTCTCTTGGACGATTTTTTTTTGTCTTCCTTTGAAGGTCTCTTATTGTTACCTGAGGGAGATTGCACAACTTTGAAAAACCCATCCAATCTCCCCTGGGTACCACCTTTCAAAGCCTTTGATAGCTTGGCAGCACCATCTCTAATTCTTTGCTCACTAAACCCATTCTGCTTAACCATTAAATTCACAAGACCTTCGACATCCGGTTCTGTCCATTTCAAATCAGCGTTTTCACCCGGACTGACATCTGGATGCAAAAACAACTCCCTTGCCTCCTTGAAAGGCCAGTTTTCCGGTATTTTATATTTAGATTTTGGATTTTCTTCCACCGATTTGATTATATTTTCAATATTTTTGTGTTCCTTTATCAACTTCAAGGCCGTCACGGGCCCTATACCTCTTATGGTCTCGCAATAATCACATCCCAGTAGGATACATAGGTCAACAAAAGTATTTATGTCCATTTCAAAACTTTCGAGGACTTTATCAATATTATATTCTTCAATCTTTAGTTTCCTCGCTTCGGCTGCAGTGACGTTTCTCAAAAGATGTGTAGGACTGTAGCACAAGGTATCCATATCCTCGGATGCGGCACCATACACCTTACCGGATTTGGATAACTCAGCACATTGAGCTTCCGCCTCGCAGGGGGCCACCACGAATGGTATACCCATCAATTTGAGTAGATCTTGAACCTCGCTATTCTGTTGTTTGGAGACTCTGACGGTTCTCCTTTCAAACTTCTGCAATTCCGCCGCCGTTCCCGTCTCCTTCATCTCCTCGGCTTTCTTCTCGGCATCTTCCCGTCTTTTCAATCTTTTTTCCAATTCACCACCTTTCAAAACTGGCGGTTTACCATCGAAAACATAGCATGGCTTGATGCCATTACCCACCAGTCTTATTGTCCTATAAAAAAAGCCCATTAGATGTGAAGTGGTCTCGCCGGTTTCGTTTGTTAGCATATTACCGTCCTGTTGACGCACGGCAATCAAAAATTGGTATAGACACATGGAGGCGTCGATGGCGACCTTCCGACCAAAAAGTGACTTCATCTCGCTGGCAATGATTGCGCCGGGCGCATGCTCCTTGATGAGAGCGTTCAAACCCTTGATACCCATAGTTAGCTATTGGATACGCAGGTGAGGATGCAAGATACACGGGTGAAATAACACCGTTGATCGGTCGCCAAAACCCGGCATCTGAGAAGTTGGCACGCGGGACGAGAAGTTGCAAGATTCATGACATGACGCGTCGCCACTGTTGAAAAAAAACACGTGACAATTCACGTGACCGCAGGGCCCTTCTTTCTCTTTTCCGCAAGCCCACAAGCCACGAGCCCACAAACCGAGCTGACCCACCGGGTCGTGCAGGCGGCGGTATAAAGGCAGGGAAGGCCCTTTGAACGGGTCGTCTGCCTTTACATCGCCCGTTTCGGTTTTAGCAAACAAGTCTTTTGGTATGTATCAGCAACCATCTCCAGCATCAGTATCAACGGTGGCAGCAGTGCCCACTGCCGCATTTTCGGCTCCATTCTACGCAGGGCCCAATTGGCAGGACAAAAAAGGCGGTAGGGGTGGAAGTAGTGGCGGTAAAGGTGGAAGTAGTGGAGGTAAAGGTGGGAGCAGTGACGGCAAAGGCGGCAGTGACGGCAGTGGGTCAACACCACACTACTACTACAACGGAAGAGATTACCAGTACGGATACCCCGTCCGGTATGCCGGCAACAGGATATATCCTGCAGGCGTCATTTTACCGGTGGCCTTTGGCGGGGCCGGTGGTATCCTTTTGGCCAACCACATCTACCACACATACACCTCCAGTGGCACGCTGTACTATTCGGAGATGCAAACCGAATGCACCGCTTCATCAAGTACGTCGGGTTGCACAATGGGCAGTAGCAGCATGACGTCCTTTGCCGACGGCGGCGGCTTGGTCACCATCCAGCAGGACGATATTTCCGCCGTCAGTTACACGACGCTTTCTGACGACTCTGGATCGACCGACTCATCGACTACTACGGCAGAAGACTCAACTACAGACACTGCAACGATGATGATAACGACGACGACGGCGACGCCCACATCGACCCCAGAGACACTCTCCACGTCCACCACTGCCTCTGTCTCCAGCATCGGCACCTCCAGTGTGAAAAACAGCTCCCCCAGCCGCAAGTTCACCGGATTTTTCGCCGTCGTGGTCGCCCTGGGCACCGTCTTCTCTTTTGTATAACTCTGTAGATCATGAACCAAGTGTCTAATCGATCCCCTAACAAACAATATCTTGCATCTAGCGTGTCACTCCTCACTCTTGCAAACGCAGGGCAAAACGCTTTTTTTCAGCGACGCAAACTTCCCTCTCCAGCAGATCGTGAAGTTTCAGATTTTTGCCTGGATTTTCAGCTCGTCTTGTTTGTTGCTGCTGCTGATGCTGCTGCTGATTCTACTTGTGCTTCGCTTCCGCCCTTGTTACCTGTCTCATTATCTAGCACTCCATGTTTGGCAGACCTTCCGCAGGCACGTCCGGCTTTGGCGGGTTTGGTTCCACAAACACCGCCTCGGCCTTTGGCGCATCGAACAACAACAGCTCCTCTCCTTTTGGTTCAAACAGCAATACCACGGGTGGTGGTATCTTCGGTAATCCTGCTTCCTCTAACACCGCTGGACAAGCAAATACTTCAAGTGGTTTGTTTGGCTCTAACAACAACAACACAACTGGTGGGTTTGGCTTTGGATCAAACCCAAATACAAACAATCCGGCTGCAAATACCTCTGGTGGTTTGTTCGGTTCCAACAATACTTCCTCACCCTTTGGTGCTAATAACAACACTTCCGTGTTTGGTGCTAACGTTAATTCAAACAACGCCACTCCTAATACCGGCGGTTTGTTTGGCTCAGCAAATAACGCCCCAAATACCGGTGGCGGTTTTGGATCCGCAAATAGTTCTTTGAATTTCGGTACCTCCAACCCAACTGCCGCATTCGGTATGAATACCCAAAATAAAGGTTCCTCAATGACTCCTTTCAAGCCTTTCGTTGAAAAGGATGCCACTCTAGGTACCTCCTATTATGAATCAATCACTGCAATGCCAGAGTACCAGAATTACTCATTCGAAGAATTGAGAGTGCAAGATTATTTGCAAAATAGAAGATTTGGTAATGGCACTGCACCAGCTGCAGCTGCAGCTGGTGCCACGACTACTGGATTTGGTGCAAATAATCCCCCCGGTGGTTTTGGTTTTGGTACTAATAACAACAATACCAATACTTCAAATAACTTGTTCGGTTCCAATAATGCTGCGAATACTTCAGGTGGGTTGTTTGGTTCAAACAACACCAATGCTTCAAATAATCTGTTTGGTTCCAACAACAACAACAACAACAACACCAATTTTGGTTCTTCTTTTGGTAATAACGCAAACACTACCAGTAACTCATTATTTGGTCAAAATAATAATGCCTCAAACACGGGTGGTGGATTGTTTGGTGCAAATAACAACAACAACGGTTCTTCTCCTTTTGGCGCTAACAATACCAACAGCAATGCGTTTGGTAACTCAAACGTAGGTGGTGGTAGCGGTAGTGGTGGTGGTGGACTATTTGGTTCAAATAATAATAACACTTCCTCATTTGGCCAGTCCAATAATAACGCATTTGGTGCTAATAACAACACTTCCGGTGGTTTGTTTGGTTCAAGTAATAACAATAATAACGCATCCGGGGGCCTATTTGGTGCCAACACCAACAACAACAATACTGGTGGTGGACTGTTTGGCTCCAATACCAACACCAACCCCAGCACTAACACCAACCCTGGGGGCGGTTTATTTGGTTCAAATAACACTAATACTAGTGGTGGTATGTTTGGTGCAAATAATAATGCCAATAAACCAGCTTTTGGTTTTGGCGGTGCCGCAAACAACAATAACACAACAGGTACAGGTTTTGGTGCAAACAACAACGCAGGTGGCGGTATGTTTGGTGCTAACAATAATACTGCAGCCACTGGTGGTGGTCTGTTTGGAAACAACAACGCATCCAATACTAGTGGCGGTCTTTTTGGTAACAAACCTGCCGGTGCAACTGGTGGTGGCTTGTTCGGCAACAACACTTCATCAACCACACCTGGTGGTGGATTATTTGGCAACAATAACAATAATAACACGACTACTGGTGGCAGTTTATTTGGTAATGCCAACAACAGCAATGCCGCAAGTAACACAGGTGGCCTCTTCGGTAACAAGCCAGCTGGCACGACTGGTGGCGGTTTGTTTGGCGGTAATAATACCGGTAACAATGCTGGTGGGTTTGGTGCTAAATCTGGAACTGGTGGTTTGTTTGGCAACAACACCAATGCTGCAAGCACTGGCAATAATTTATTCGGAAACAACAACAATAATAACAGCAATACCACGAGTGGAGGTTTGTTTGGTAATAAGCCAGCCGGTACAACTGGCGGTGGGTTGTTTGGCAATAACAATAATAACAACAATGCTACGAACACCACAGGTGGCCTATTTGGTAACAAGCCAGCAGGTGCAGCCGGTGGTGGACTTTTCGGTAATAATACTTCTACATTTGGTAACTCGTCTGGAGCTACGGGTGGTAGCCTCTTTGGTAATGACAGCGCAAATAATGGTGGAGGTGGGCTGTTTGGTAATCAACCACAGCAACAGCAACAGTTGCAACTCCAGCAACAGCAACAAAACGTTCTTAATCAAAATCCATATTCTTCAGGTCCATTATTTAATTCTTCAGCGATAAACATTAACCCAATTGTTCCACTACCTGAAAAACCTGAAGCAACCCCAGTTGGACAAATTGAGAAGAAAAAGGTTTCTTTAACCGCGGCCTACAGAATCACCCCAAAACCATTGTTTAAACCAACTGAAGTAGTTATTGGTAAAACTAACGGGATTGTTTCCCCAAGTACACCACTGAAAATTGCCGATTCTGCAGTTGCCAAAATTGTTGAAGGATCGATTGAATCTAATGTTTTATCGAATCCTGAAACTGATAGACTGATACTTTCAAATCCTTTATTTGCACGATCTTCAAGATTGACTAAGTTGGTTGTTGAGAACAAAAAAGATTCAAAATTATTGTCAAGTAAGAACGGACCTTCACAAAAACACGTTGATTTGAAATTTGATATGCAGTCACAAATTTCGCCATCTTCTCAAGACAAGGTAGAAGAAAAACCTAAAAATATTGATGCGATCAAAGTACTGACTTCACCTGTTCCAGTAGGTGAAAAAGTACCAAATGATGAAAAAGCATCTCTTGCAGTTGATGAACCTAAGGAAACTGAGAGGGAGACTGAAACGAAAAATGAAAAACCAACTTTACCTGAAGGTTACTATACTATCCCATCGTTTGAAGAGTTGTCTACCTACTTACCAGAGGATTTAATTGCCGTTAGCGATTTCACTGTAGGTAAAACTGGTTATGGATCAGTTAAATTTCTTGTTCCTATTGATTTGACCAATATTCCACTGGCTTCAATTGCCGATATTATTATCTTTGATAAAAACGAATGTATTGTTTACCCAGATATCAAGAGTAAGCCTCGAAACGGTGAGGGCTTCAATGTTCCTGCAATTCTATCGATTGATGGTTGCTACCCAAGAACAAAGGACAGGAAAGGTATCATCACAGATCCAAAACATCCGGCCATTCCAAAACACATTAACAAACTAAAATCCATTCCTAATACTGATTATGTCGGTTACGATGCCGTTACCGGTACTTGGAAATTTAAGGTCCAACATTTTTAATTTCCAAAAAGTAAAAAGTAACCTTACTCTATTTAATCATGTATAGTTTTGTAAGACAGTATATTGTAAGTATTTGATCGCGATTACGTAATTGCACAACGAAAAGTTCTGTTGCAAGTTCAACTGGTACTTGACTTGTTCATGCATCAAAAAAAACTTGTACCTTGATATTACTTGTAAAAAAAACTTACATGTTTTCCAGATGGTTGAAAAAAAGTTTAATATGGAATCTTGTTTCTAAAAAAAAATAAAATGCCTGTTATATAAAAAAGACCATAAGCTTTACTTTTTTTTAAAAAAATTTTATATATTAGTAATTATAATTTTGAAAAAAAAAACAACTAATAATTGCTTTGACAAATTGAATCGGTATATTGGACAATAACAGAGTTATGAGAATATTTATTAAAGACGTCCAAAGGTCTGGCTTTTGCCTATGTTTTGCTAAAATTACCCAAAACAACAGGTATAATTACGTCAGCAAGCTTTACGCGGTTTAGTGAGATAACAAAAAATACTGAACCAAACCAAAACAAAGCAAATCAAACGAAACATGAAATAATAACTGAAAAAAGGAGTTTTCATAGGGGAGTTGCACTTTCACATATAAGGAGAATGGATGAAAATGAAAATGTGTTTGATATTCAAGAATCACAGCGAGCTGTCCAACATAAAACATCTCGGTTGTCGTTTCCATTTGACAAAAATGGGTTTAACTTGAATAATCCAGCGTCTCAAAAGTTACCAAACCGTCGACATACTTTAGTTCCTTCAAGAAGTATCTTAAAAGCAAACATTGATGGAAATAATACGGTGAATCTGGTATCAGACGCGATATTAAAAGAACGCAGACGTGTTTCTTTTGCACCTGAAGTAACTTTACATAAAATTAATTATTCACGTTCAAACGATGAAAAAAAGCAAAAAAGAAGAAACTCACTTCAAGGTCAACAGCAATCACCACAGAATTCAAAATTGAGTACTCTTCAGTATATAGGAAAAGTTTATCAAACTCAAAACGAAGAACCTCACCCAAAAATTAAGGAAAATAAAAATGGTAGTGACGATCTTGCTATTTCTGAAATCGATAAATTCCCGTCTATGGATATAAACAATGCGTTTGTCATTGATGAAGATTCCAATACTCAGACGATGGAAATGAGTATTGAACTAACACAACAAATACTGAAACAGCAAGAAGCGATGAAAGATCAAAACGATTTTTCAGTAGACGATCCAGTAACAGTCAATCAGCATAGCCTCCGTGATGTCTTTGACGAAGTTGAGAATGAAGTAGGAATGGATGACAGTAAGCATGAAAATGAAAATGTTACCAGTGAACTAGATATGGAATTTACTGAAGTTGTTAGTAAAGATAGCGAACAGATAGATTCACGTCAACCCACAGAAGTTTCAATGGAAATCACGCAACCAGTATTTTCAATACCAGCTATTTCATTGGATCAGAATAATGCAGATAGTGATGAGAATAGCACGATGGAATTTACACAACCGATAAGGAACTTTGAACCCACAGAAGAAGAGTCTACCGAACAACTCATGGAATTGACTGAAATCAATAATAAAGAAAATCACCATTTGGAATATTCACAAATGGATTTGACCGAACCGGTTAACTCGGATTCACTTGCAGCATCAGCAGAGCTGGCCAAACCAACGAACCAGGTAAATGTAGAAACAATAGATCTAGATGAAGCTAAGAAACCAATCAAAATGACAAGACTAGTGTCTCATAGTTTACGTGACGAGATACTCAGACCTGTTACTCCATCATCCGATGATAAACTTAGTACTGTCTTGGAAATGTCCGAGCCTCCAACAAGTGATAATCTGAGACCAGTAGAGGATGAACTTGATGACAGGAAAGGTGATAAAGCTGAAACATTACCGGACATAATGTCCGAAAGTTTTCGAAGTCAGGAAACTACTGGCAAACATAATACCAAAACACGTGAGTTGAATGAAAATGACAAAGCCATAGAAGACTCCATGATTGATAAGGATACAACTAGTGATATGGAAACATCTTTAATTGGAACAGAGATGATTCCGCTAGCTGAAGTAACAGGCGATTTTACCGAAAATGCAGATGATTACGATTCGGACAATTCTTTTACTGATGATAATCATATTAATGTACCGTTGGATCAATTTCTTCAAGATGTCAACATCCAGTTCTTTGATAATATCGGTCCATCTGATAATGAAGTAAGACAAACATTGATTTTTAGTTCAGATTTGAAGTCATCACCTGCTTCTTCATCACCTGGAACAATGTCATCAACTTCAACCGCATCTACACCATCTTTAACATCACAGAGTAAACGTTCAAATTTAATTGATTACATAGAAGCATGTACAAATATACCTTACTATCATTACATTGTTCATTTGATTAGCCAATATCAATCATCAATTCAGTCAATCTCAACAATGGTAAATACATTTTCTAACGACGTCTTAGAATCCAATCCTACAGCTATTAGAGAGTATTATCAGCAAACGCAGCAGATTCGGAATGATTTATGTACTAACTATCAAGCAATTGCAACATTTACAAGGAAGCAAGCAAAATACCAAAATATGAGATTTGTATCAGGACTATTGGAACAATTGATATTATCATATGATAGAGCAAACCATTTACTTGAATCTGATTTGTCTCATGCTTTTGAATGGAGAAAGAAAATATTGATTGAAAGGCAAAAAATGATTGAGAAAAAGGTAGAATTTGACCAGTACATTCAAAAACTGAACAGTTTGAAAGATAATTGGAACACAATGAATATTGAAAAGATTAGAAAAGCAAATAATGATTTCAAAGAAGACAAAAATAGTAGAGCTGAAGTAAAGGTAAAAATATCAGAAATAACCAAGTTAGTCAGTAACAAGACCAAAAGCTTGTCGGATAAAAAAATCAAAAAAGAACAACTTATGGATGAAATTAATGAACTAAAAAGTAAACTAGAGAAATCAACTGTACCTTCAGCTCAAGACTTAAATGGGTTAAGGAATGAACTGTCCGAATTAGAAGAGTTGAAATCTGTTAAACTGCTATCTGCTAAAAACATTTCCTTGTTGATAGCTAACAAGTTAAAGGTTGTTTTTAACAAAATTTCAAACGGCGAGTACTCTGCCAATATCAACGTGGATGATCTGGAATTTTTTGCACCTTTTTCTGATTTAGTGGTTAAGTTTATTGAACACCAGAAAAAAGCTCAACAGAAATCCAAGATTTTGGGTTTTATAAAAGATTTAGTCAATTCATGGAACAGTTTTTTTGATATTTGGAAAGATTTATCAGTGATTCATTATCTTCATTTTGGGAATATAAATGAAACAACATTTACGTTTCAATTCAATTTTAGTCCCTCATATGGTTTGAAATGCAACAAATTTAAGATTCAAGGGTCCACCGACGATCTACTAGAATTAAACAAAGATCTTAAGGTCAAATTACTCATGGAAGATTCTCTTACTCAGCAGTCTGCTGACAGTCTAGTATTACTTGACAACTTGAAACATTTTTTCAAAAAAAAGAATAGCGTGATTAACAGATTTATTTTAAGTTGACCTTTATATTTATGTAAGTGTAACCTAGTTCAGTCATGATCATGATTATAGATACCTCTAAACCATAATACTTTAATAATGACATAGCACCTCCATGTTTTCGTACAAGGGACTCATTTAAATCAGTCTTAAGAAGTTTTACATTTATTTTAAAAAGTTTCATAGACTTCTTATAAAACATATAATTTACTTAGCTAAAACCTACCTCCATTAATTTAAAGAGTATGTAAAGCAATATCACAGTAAGTGTTTTAGGCGTTTATAACTATTCTGATTTGCAGATTAGGATTGATTTATACGGCCACCGTAAAAAGCTCAAATATAGCAAACTCGTTCTTTTATATATCATTTACACCAAGTAAAAATAATAGTTTATGTATGATCATGGATCATTTGACCATGCTGGAGATATTTGAACACATTATGCATACAAGCTAATAAACGTAGTTTCGTGTATGAATGTTGGTTTTTCAACAGGTCCAAATTTGTTTTTCAAAATCATAGTTGTATCTACCAAAGATGAAGGGAGAGTGTATTTGGTAGAGGTAAATCTGCATAAAATTACTAAAAAAGCTGGTATAGTTACATTTAAAAAATCATGCATACTCTTAGTTTTTTTTTGTTGAAACTACGACTTTCTTTATAAACCCACTTGCCTGCCATCTAAGCCAAAGTTTGCCAAACTCTAACTCTGACATCCAATTCAACCCACCAATGAATATTTCAGTATATATATATAGAAGTATACACCATCAGAACTATATAGAAAACAAAAAAAAATTAAGTAGGATCACTGAAGTCTTTGCCGTGATCAATCGTCAGCACAGCCATATCATCATCAATACTGGTCCGATTCGAAGTTAGATAATCCTGCCTAGATGAGTTATTTTGTGGCCCAAAAATATTTGCAGGAACGTCCACAATTGTAGGTGTGTGTATTGAAAGCACTTGTTGCGATAAAACAAGCCCAGAAGAATTGTCAATTTTCATATTACTCTGGTTGCTATTTGGCAATATTAAGTTTCTGGGAACGGAGAATTCTTCAGGAAGTGTTTTTCTCTTCCCAAAACTCAAAAACAATTCATCATCATCATAATCGCCGTCATCATCATCATCATTACTACTATCGTAATCATGATTGACCAAGTTTAGTTTGGCCCCGTATATAGAACTCTTTCTCAAAACTTCACATCCTTTTGTGTCTGGCCTCGGTAACAATTCGGCTTTAGTCAAAGTTGCAGTACCTGCAGGTGAAGAATTAACCGCACTGGTGTGCAAGGAACGTTGCTTTGCAATTTCAATTGGTCCGTCGTCACTGTCACCACTGTCGTCACTATTATCACTTTCATCAAATTTATCATTACCACTAGTAAAAACCGCTCTCCTAATAGCCACTGGTGCCTTTTCGGTGCTACGTCTACGACATTTGCCAAACCAGTTGGATCCAGGATATGTTTTCTTGTTGAATTCAATCGGATGATCATTATCATTATCATTATCACTGTCAGAAGAATCTGAATCTGCTAAATTTGAAAAAAAGGCTCCTTTTGAACCTCTCAAATCATTGGGGTTTCTGTTTGAATGCGATTTCTTGGATGTTTTCCTTTGAACTGTTGGACTCCTTTGCACAGCTGTGGATCCACTTGATGGTACTTTAGCCTTTAATGGTCTACCTCTCAAGTTATTAATATTTGTTTGAGTAGGACCAGGAGTAACAAAAGAGTTTACAGATAAAGGACTGTTGGAATGCTTTCGGGCCATGGACAAGCTTTCACGGGCATCATTGGAATATAGTTGATTTGGATTTTCAGTGAATGTTTGTGTTGGTATCATGTTTGGAGACTTCCTGCCTGATGAAGTAGAGATCTTAGTTGAAATTTTGCTCAGAATATTATTACGATTTGAAAAAGTTTCATAGCCATTATTTGATAAAGTGGGATTCATAAAGTTTGCATACGAATCATCATAAAAACTGTCAAGAGATGCAAAACTAGGATTAACGGTCAAATTAACTGCTTGATTATTGTTTTCAACACAGTTTAATTCTTTGCGATAATCATAATCGTCATTGTTGTTATCAGATTTATTACCGAACTTCTCATTGCAAGGGGATTTGTCAATACCCTTTGCATTACTAAAATTATTATCCAGTTTTTGACTAGTATCAGAATTATTATCAAGCTCTTTGTTGTTGTCACTATTATCAAGCTTTTCGTTACTATCAGATTTATTATCATACTTGTTACTACCACGTGATTTTTTTTCATATTTCTCATCATAACACTTATCACTATCAAAGGAATTATTGCTTGTATCAGCTGGAGAAAGGTTTGTACGTTTTTCCTTTTCCGTACAGGGACTACTCGATCCTAGTGGTTTTGCCATATCAAATGAGGTATCATCATCCACACATTCACGGATAGTATCGTCCAAGTGAGTTGCATGCTCTGGTTTTCCAGCTATATTTGCCGCACAAACACATGTGGTCGATTTAGATCTGCTAGTATCATTTGAAAGTGATTGATTACTCAACAGTGAAATTGATGCAGGCGCCAGATTAGCATTGTCATCAGTGTTAACATTTTCCTCTGATAAGATATAACTACAATCATCTTTCATTCTATTCAATGGGAAGCTTCTAACGTTCAAATACTGATCTTTCGCATTTTCACCACCTTCTATAGTTTTCCTTCTCCTGAAGGCATCTGATATTCTCTTTTTGATTCTATTTCCCAAACCAACAATAGCATAATCAACTTCTTCATTACTAACATCAATTTTCATAGCTTTATTCCATCCCGCATAATTATCAATTTGAATGCCATTTTCTCCAATGAGAAAAAGATGCCTTTTTATTTCATCTATTTCAATACGAGTTTCTGGATCTTTGTCAAGCAATTTCAAAAGTAAATCTTTGATTATTTTGAAGTCTTCATCAGAAAATGGCTTAGATACACGCCAGCGTGCAATATCAGGAAAATGAACCGAGTCTTGATTGATACTTTCAAAAAGCTGAAACTCAGAATCAGCATGAAACGGTAGGCAACCAAACAAGAGACAAAATAATGTAACACCGAGAGCCCAAATATCGATCTTGTAAGTCACTTTCATGGATTTTCCTTCCTTGCCACATAATTCTGGAGCTAAAAACGCAGGCGTACCAGCAGTTTTAGCCAATTCCAGATCATCTTGTGTTTTACCATCTAAATTAGCGGCAAATGAAACTCCAAAATCTGATATTTTGACTTCATTATTTTCGCTTACCAACAAATTTGACGGTTTGATATCTCTGTGAATTATACCTTGATGATGTAGATACTCAAGTCCACTTAAAACATCTTTGAAAATTTTTTTCGTTTCTTCTAACGACAACAGAGGCTCTGGAACCAAGTCATCCAAAGAAATGATATCACCACTGATACCATTTTTTTCACTTTTTGAATTTAAAGCAGATAACACCTCATCGGGCGAAAGTTGCCATTTAACTTCTCCCTTCTCAAGATATTCTAAAACTAAGTAAATCTTTCTTGAATTTTCAGCATCTAAAACTTCAATCAATTTAACAACATGAGGATGATCACATTTTTTCATAATTGCAATTTCTTTACGAATTTTGTCTTCTTGAGTTTGAGTTTTGCCACGTGAAAGTCGATTTAGCATTAATGCAGGTTTGCCAGTTCTATCGACAATCTTGATCGCAACCAGTTCACCAGTTGAAATATCTTTTGCAAGCTTAACTTTACCATGTTGCCCTGCACCTAGATCTCGCAAAATTTCATAAGTATTCAAAACACGTTTACGTGTAATCGGATCGTACTCAACATGTACATAGTGAGTTTCTTTGACGTGAGTCAAGTTATTTGCATTATCTGTACTGGATGAAAAATGACTGTTTGATTGTCGACTTTTAGTAAAGTTTGAATTTAAAGATGTACTGGATAAGTTATCGTTGTTACTGCTCAACATTGACTCCAGATTGTTATCAATGCTATTATTTGTTGGTGGACTCAGGCTCGGAGGACGTAACAAAAAACTTCTTCTTTTACTATTGAGATGTCTAGCATTGTTTCTTGCTAGACTCGTTAAAGAAACAAATGAATTATCTCTTGAGTGAACAGGTGAAGGATTTGCTGAATCATAAAACGAAGCGCTTTTGGCTGAATTGGAAAAATTATGGTCATTCGATGATACTGCATTTAAATTAAGATTCGAGTGTGATTTAGACATAGAGGCAGGATAGTTTGTATCTATACTTCGACGAGTTGAGAATAAGAAATCTGATACTTTATGTGCCAAATCCGTCAATTTTGAGTGTGACTTTGAGCATGGTATCTCATCAGATGGTGCATGATCACTTGAGAATGAGAAGGAAGATTTTGAAATTTTTTTAATGTCATTATTTGAATCTGAAATAACCATAGAATTTGTAGAACTCCTTGATGTTCTTGACGGTGTTTGGGATTTTAATATTTCGGCTTCCGAATCAGAAAATGAAGGAATAATATTTGACGATGTTGATATTTGAACGTTTGTGGTTGAAGCAGGATCAAGCTTAGGTTCCAATTGCACCAAAGACACAGGATTTATTGCACTTGACGGCATCTTTTCCGATTCCTGAAGATGTCCTTCAATATTTGGCATACTACAACTTATAATATGCCCAACAAAGCTAAGACTAACACTCAAAAATACTATTGCAGCAGTATGGATATGTTTAGGAACCAACTGTGGTAAAAAAAACACAAATTTCCAACGGAGTATGATGCAGGATAAGTGTCTAGTGAGTCAAAAAAGAAAGTCGCCATGACAGTCCCGTTTATCCATTCTGCAGTTTCCTGCAAACTAATTTTACGTAAGCAAATTTGTGCGATTGCAATAACTTTCTTTGTGTCTTTAACAGAGCATGTATAAATAGGCATTTCTTATAAATAAACAAAAATTATGTACAGCTAAACAGGCGGAGTTTACTCCAAAGGATAGTATTTGTTACCGGCAGCATCATAGGCAATTTTTCTGTCCTTTCTATTATCCCTAAATACTTTACCATATCTGTAACCAACTTTACCAACTTTAACAGGTGTGAATTTGAAAGCGTACTTGTCACCTTCATGCATCTGTGCAATGAATGAACCATCCTTCTTGGATGAAGTCTTGGCATGATGAGATGAGTGTTCACCACCTTCAGACAATCTTTCCAAAGTGACAGCTGCAGGTTCTAAATTAAATTCTTTTGCCGCATCGACAGGTCCAAACGGTTCAGATTCTGCAATGGTCAAGAAACGTGACTGTAAAGTTTCTCTTGGAATTGGAATTTCAGTCAAATTTTCGGCGTTTTTTTCAGGGTTGTATAGGGGAAACATGTTGTATAAAGTTTGAGACATTTTCTTCAAATCACCTTTTATTAAGTCTTCTTGTTCCCATTTTTCTTCGATTTCACGTAGTTTTAAAATTGCCTCAATCCTTTGAATTTTCAAACCATATTTTAATGCAACTTGCTGTGATGGGACTTTGTTTAACAAGATATCATTAACAATTTGGAATTTAGTTTCATTACTGACTTGTAGATTGGTGTAGCACTTGGAATTCATTGGGAATGGCTGCAAGTTATGTCTGGATCTAAACCTGTTATTTTCGGTTTCTGCATCGTCGTTCACATCGAATTCACTTAGTGGCTCTAGAAGTGCATTTCCTCTTTCAGTTCTTGGATCAATATAATTAGTTGTATGGTTGGATTTTGGATAAGCATATTTATTGAGATAGTATTCACCTTTGTAATTTTTAGGTCCAAGAAATTCATCCATAAGACGTTTGAAGACAGTTTGTTTACGTCCTTTTCTGGTTGGCGGAATATTACCTGCTTTTGAATAAAATGGATATGCAAGTGTTCTT
Source organism: Pichia gijzeniarum (assembly GCA_030556995.1). Lineage (NCBI taxonomy): Eukaryota > Fungi > Ascomycota > Pichiomycetes > Pichiales > Pichiaceae > Pichia > Pichia gijzeniarum. Next base: position 110,813 of record JAKTVB010000019.1, read on the forward strand.
CTATAACGGACCTGGGAAACTTGCACACCGGTTGTCTTCACCGTCAAAGTGCTGCTATCTATAAGAGTTCTACCAAGCATGGTTGAAGAGTACTTCAATGGTATGTTGCAGCTTTAAACTTTACCCTATACACCCTCTTTAGAGACAACGTTGAAAAAAGTGTTTCTCGTCCAACTCGAAAACTGGATTCTCAGTTTGTTTTTCTTGTTAGACAGGTAGTAGCGTCGCGACATCTTCCCATGCTGCAAATTTTTTGAGTCGGCCTAGAGCTAGAATTATTATATAGAGTTACGTACCAACCTAATCAAAAAACTCGTTGAGGAAAGAGAAATCGGTTCGACGAATTATTATTACACAAAAATCAATTTAAAAAGTTTTTAAGCAAAAATTTAACAAGAATTAATTTAATGATTTTGGGACAATTTTATTAATTGTAATAACTTATAACTATAACTATAAAGGAAAAGAAAAATAATGCTGAGATGATGAAAAAGAACTATTATATGTGAAAAACGTGAGAAGAGAAATGGTTTGAAGACTAATATACAGTGATGTGGATGTGACTGATGACAACTTGGTAATGTTCACCTTTGGAATGATGTTTAACAATCAATCAAGTCAACAACCTTTAAGTAGACTGGTTCACATTGGGAACCAATGTGTTCATCGTATAAGTTGTAGAAGCTACCTGAAAGACATTGGTAGAAAACAGTGGTGTTACCAATTGCTAAGTTACCATCGTCAGAGACAGACCAACCAGCAGCGTATATTGCACCAGCTTGTGGTGGTGGACCATCGAATTGGAATTGTCTGTTTGCAACAATAGAACCAACTCTACCATGAGCATCAGTTAAGATGGAATCATTCAACACCATTGATAAAGCATTTGGTGATTTACAGGAAACTGGGAAAGTGTAACCAGAAGATGAGGTTTCAGTGGATTCTGGAGAAGATTCAGTTGAAGTAGCTTGGACTTGACCATCCTTAATTTGTGAAGCAACAAGAGCAGAGGAAGTGCCTTGGATTTGACCATCACCAATTTGAGTGACAACGGCAGCAGCAGTACCAGTGGAGGTAGTAGCTTGGATTTGACCATCACCGATTTGGGTGACAACGGCAGCAGCAGTGGATGTAGTAGCTTGGATTTGACCATCACCGATTTGAGTGACAACGGCAGCAGCAGTGGCGGTAGTAGCTTGGATTTGACCATCACCGATTTGGGTGACGACAGCAGCAGCAGTGGAGGTAGTAGCCTGGATTTGACCATCACCGATTTGAGTGACAACGGCAGCAGCGGTGGAAGTAGAAGCGGTAGAAGTAGTAGCTTGGATTTGACCGTCACCGATTTGGGTGACAACGTCTCTCTTCTTCAAAGCAGCGGATGATGTAACATCGGTAGTAGTAGAAATTGGGTCAATTGAGATGGCAAAAGTTTTTGTGTAATCGGTAGTTGCGCTTTCTAAAGTAACTGATGGAGTCAAAGTTGACCATGGTTCAGATGGAACGTAAGCAGCTAAAGATTGTGCAATGAAGGATAAGGTTGCGATGGATAAAGTTGAAGTTCTCATTTTTGAATATTTATTTTTATGTCTTTTGCGTTTGAAAGGCTTGTGTAAAGAAGATGTATCTGTTCTTTGATGCTTAAAAAGAATAAGTTACTGGAAAAAAAAATTGATTGATCCAGCAGGATCAAGGTACCCTTTTATACATTCTTGCTGCAAACCGCAAGTACGCAACCACAACTGCTAAAAATAAGAACCCCTCAAGCTGGCATCTTGGGTCACTGTGCTCGGTTTGCAGTGCTGGTTGAAAATTCCCTGCTTAGGGGAAAACCCAAACATGTAGTTGCCATGTACCGACACAGAGACGAAAGTGGCTGCGCGCAATTAGGCCCAATGTGGAAACTACCCAAACAGGAAGCGGCTTCGGAAAAAAAAATGGCACCAAGAGGCTGGTTTTTTTTCGAGAATGACACAACACCGGCCAAAAATAGCTTGGTACTTCGGATACTATTTACTATACAGCCGTGAAATTACATAAAATATTCAACTTTTACTCGTCATCTTCATCCTCCCCGCCAAGCTTCTTCAAGACTGCTGCACTCTTTTGGTGCTTTTCACGTTCTTCAACTGTGCCCCTGTTCAACATAGCCAAGAATTCGTTTGCATATGGTGCCTTTGTAACACTAGGGTCATTCAAGTTGTTAACCACGCCGAGATAGTTATGATATATATCTCCATTGTAACTACCTAAGACAGAGTTGATAAAGAAATCACTCAACTTGAACGAATCAGTCAACCCAATAACTTCCTTACGAACATCACCTAAAATCTCATAGCTAAACTTCTCCATCTCTTCAAATCCTCTTTTTGAAATAACTTCCTGCTTTAAGAAATGAACGCCAAATTTATCAATGTTGGAAATTGCAAATAAAATTGCCAAGTTTTCTAACTGGTACTTAACCGATTTTTCGCTTATTTCTCCGTTGATACGTTTGATCCATTTATCTAAGATATACTCTGCGGCATAAAGTTTTGATAACGCAAGCTTTTCGCTTGCAATAGTATCCCAATTTTTGCCATTTTCTTGCAATGTCTTAATGCAATTGTTCGAAATTCTTAGAATGACAGACTTGAGTGCTAGATTTAATTTATTCAAATCTTTTAAGTCTTCTCTTGATTCAAGAATAACCTCATCAGGTTGAGCATCGTATAAGAACAGGTATCCCGATTCTGAAACTTTGCCTGATTTATTGAAAGCCATGACCTTTTGAATGGTGATTCTACCACTATTTTGGGCTAAAATATTATTATCACCTTCCCAAGTACATTGAACGACATGATCAGCAAATCCCTTAGCAAATCCAGCGTATGCAGAATATCCATGACCACCACAACTTTGACGACATTCATCAATTAAATCTGCTGTAAGCCATGTGCATGTACTCTTTAAACTTGCAGAATCTGCAAACAAGCCTTTTAAGCCATCAATCGCCTTACTTAATAAAGTGAAGTCCCCACTTTTAACGCCATCATCTAATTTTTGTAACACATCTCTGTAATCTTTTTGAATTTGATCGGAGGCAATACTCATACCGTAAACCCATGCCAAATATGGTAATAACCGTTTTTGATGCAATGGATAGTTAATTAATTGATTTTCAACAGAGGCTCCTTTAACTTTAAACTGTCTACGACCAACAGAATATCTCAATGCGATGGTAATAAATCTTTCCCCTGTTCTAAAACTATCGGTGACCATTGTTACCCTACCACCAAGCAATGCACCATATGCAAGTTGTTCCAATGGTGGTTCTTCAACGTTACCTTCACGATCAACTTTAGTAAATTTATTCAACATATATTCTCTCGGAATTTTAACGCCGGAAAACTGAATCCAACCATTATCTATACCATCACGACCCATTTTTTCACCAATGTCACCAATAGAAACACCTGGATATAGGTCATGCTTTGAGTCTCTGATTGGAACAACAAATGTTTTAACACCATAATCTTTACCCTTAACAATTAATCTTGCAAAGACAACAGTATGTGTTGCACTATGAGCTGCACCACCAATCCACCATTTAGTTGCACCAACATGCGGGGTGGTGATGGTGAAAAAATCTCCTTTAATGTCATATTCGGCAATAGTTTCTAAACCTGCAACATTTGAGCCATGTGCAATTTCAGTCATACTAAAACATCCATAAATATCCTTCATAAAAATAGCACCTCTTTCAAAAGCCCAATAATTGAATTGTTCTTCTGTACCATTGCCCCTGATTGCGCTCAAAAATAAACCCAAATGAACACCAACCCTTGTACCTAACTGGGGGTCAATCATGGCCACTAAATTCAAACGGTCTTGAAATTTTTGGTAATCTGGTGCATCCTGTTCCATATAAGTCGCTAAACGGGCAATTTTATCCGCCGTAAGTTTGCGATGCTCAGCACGAGAAAGCTCGTAATATTCTGGTTTAACCTGCAAAACTGGATCTCTTTCAATCTGTTGCATCAAACAAAGGGTGTTAATAGAGGCATCAATTGAACCTTCAAGGAATGCGTGCATTTCATTAAGTGGGAAGGTTGTTGACATACGCTCCTTCCAGATGAGTTGTTGTGGATCTGGCTCCACTGTCTTTGGTAGTGTAGTTAACTTCATAATTTTTTACTTGTTAAAAGAGAAGGGCTCAGCACACACACCTTAATCCTCAAACAGAAGAATCTTACGTGTATTTATACCAGCTCCCTCTGGATGGAAAACGTGTGCCCCCCAGAAAATGACAGTGACCCATCGCCAGAACTCCGAAAGTGCGGGGAAATGGGGACCGGCAATGAGTTACTCCGAGGTGGGAATTTTTTCGACAATTATCGAGCCGACTGTGTTCACTATAAACGACTATATAAGGGGGAATAAAAAGAAAGAGCTACCGTGACCAGAACCAGTAGCTGTATGTGTACGCCGCCTTTTCCGGCGCCACTGTGCTGGCGGGGTCGCCGGTGGAAAAGACACCATGCACTTTGGTGATGAGCTTGCCGTCGGCGCCCATGATGGCACCGTCAACAAAGGTTTTGCCAACACCGCTCTCACACTTATTAATATTCGTCTTAATCATAATACTATCGTACGACCTCGGCCAATTTTTGAACGTAAACTCCAATTTATCGGTGTAAACTTGTGACTCTGAAATCGCCAAAGCTTTTGCCACATTCCGTTTCATGTATTCGTCAGTGAGGAAGGCAACAGAGTTTTGGAAATCACGTCCCCATTTACGGTACCCGTGCCCCCAACCACGAGACTTACCATGATATGGAAGCGTGAAAACTAACAAGTTTTCACCACTGTGTGTGTTTTCAAAATTGAGCGGTTGTTCTGGCAATACAACCAAATCCTCAAAAGTCGAATTACTCGTTGGTTGAATTATGGGGCAGGAAAAAACTGGTGTTTCAGTATAGTCAGAATTATTTTTTAATGCATTGACAATTGCAAGTGATTGTAAGCTTTTTGTTACACTGACACTCACACCATCATAATCCGTCTCATAAACCCTCTTTCTTTCCCACTCTTTATGTGAAAAACCACGATCCAAAACCTTATAAGCAAGCATACCACCGAAGAATGCAATCATAAAAAAGAAAAATCCACGTCTCCTGTACTGATATCTCCCATTTGGTCCGTTTGAACCCCATGCTTCCCTTGACCACCTTCCACCCCAAAAGGGAAAACCGCAATGGCCATCATATTCACGATAACCATTATAACCATAATAGCTATGACTATCTGATTTTTCAGGTTTGGGACTGGTAGAAGCTTCTGGCCTGGGCGCCGTTGAATCGGAGTACAACCTTCTCAGAGGCCATGACTTCAAGTTTGCATGTTTAAAAAGTAATGAATTTTGTTTGGTAACCGCAACTAATAATTTCGATTGCGATAGCATCTTAGCTATTAACTGATACACCGCAAATAACCTGTCTACAGACTGTAAATTTTAAATGGAAAAGTTGTGATCTTTTTAAGTTAACTTTGGTGTTAAATACGTCGCCACAAACTTTCAGGTTATCCCCTATCTCCCTACCGCCCGCGGAGATGATTAAAATTCACGGCGTTAGTACTTATTTAGAATTAAATCCGGACAGCTTTACTGATCATTCCAATTCTACGCTACTTCCAAGTTATCTTCCACTCCCTAATTCTCTGAAGATGCGTGATCACCACATCACAGCACAGCTCACTGTCTCTTGAAGTTACTGCACTACTTCTTTTCAGCCTGACATGCCTAAAGTTTATTATGTAAGATTTGAAGCCTTTCCCAAATTAATTTTCCCGTTTTTTCGTTCGCAGTCGAGGGGTAAATTGAGCATGTTTTTTTTAATGACGTGTTAGATGCTGTTACCGTTTGGTGGAGCACTTCAGCAATTACAGCCGATCAATTCAATGGATACTTCCTATATTGAACAACTTGTTGAATTTTCAATTGATTTCAAAGGTCAAGAGCTGGTTACTACCCTATCGCTTGCTGTTATCTCAATCGGTACCATCGTTTCATTATTATTTGCCTTTGCTTTACAGAATATTACCTTTTTTCTATACGCATTTGGACCGTTTGTTTTAATTTGCTTTTTAGTTTGTTTGCCTTCGTATCATAAGTACAACGAAAATCCAGTAACATTTCTAAAAAGACCAACTTTAAGTCCAATTAATATTGAATTAAACTAAGTTCACAAAAATTTATAGATACTGAAAATTAAACTGAAAAGAGATAAAAAAACAAAAAAAAAAGTTAACTCACTTAACATATATATATATATATACTATAAAATGCCAATTCATCTAGGTTTCGATCTGTCAACTCAACAACTAAAAATTATCGCCTCCTATGAGGATTTATCACTCCATTCCAAACATTCGCTTAATTTCGACGAGTTTAGCGAAACTTACGGTACAACCAAGGGTGTTTTGTCCAACTTACAGACAGGCGAAGTTGTTGCTCCAGTTAGTTTATGGATTGAATCAATTCAAGTACTTCTAGATCGTATGAAGGATCAAAATTTTCCATTTGATCAAGTCAGAAGCATATCAGGCTCATGTCAACAACATGGTACTATTTATTATACATCTGGGTTTTCCAAGAATTTAGCTGATCTTGATCCGCAATCAATTAATTGGTGTAAAGATTTGTCTAGCTCGTTTTCTTTTCCCAACGCATCTAACTGGCAAGATAGATCTACAGGTAAAGAAGCTAAAGATTTCGAGCAGGCATTAGGTTCAGCTACCGAATTATGTAATGTTACCGGTAGCAGAGCCCATTATAGGTTTTCGGGATTGCAAATGCGTCGTCGTGCTAAGGAAAATAGTAATGAATGGAAAAATACATCCAACATCGGTCTTGTTTCGAGTTTTCTTAATAGCTTTTTGATTGGTAAACTTGTCGGTATTGAAATTGGTGAGGCTTGTGGTACTAATCTATTTGATATTAAAAATAATGATTGGAATGATGAATTACTTTCGTTAATTTTATTATCGAACTCAAAAGTTGATGGTGTTTCCAAAAGGGATGAGATGCTTGCATCTAAAAAGGCACGTGGGTTATTGGGTCCTGTTATTAGACCCGACGAATTCGGACTAATTGCCAAGTACTTAGTTGACAGATATGGTTTCAATGCAGACTGTAAAATTTGGCCAATTACTGGTGACAATTTAGCTACAATTATGTCATTACCTCTCAACAAGGATGATTTATTGGTGTCCATGGGTACCAGTACAACTGTTTTACTATTGACTGAAAAGTATATTCCAAGCGTTAATTATCATTTATTTAAACATCCTGTATGTCCGGATATTTATATGGGTATGTTGTGTTATTGCAATGGTGCATTGGCAAGAGAACAAATCCGGGATGAAGTAAATGAAAAATATAACGAGGATAGAAATAGCTGGAGCAAATTCAATGAAATCTTAGACACTGAGTTTTCCAAGGATGAAACTAAAACGAATTCGGAGGTCGGTATTTATTTCCCACTTGGTGAAATCATCCCTAATGCTAAAGCATGTAAGAGAAGGTTCAGGTATAGTCCTGAAAATGGATTAGTTGAATTATTTGATGATGACGTTACCATAGAAGAGGAAACAGTTTTGATCATTGAGTCACAGGCATTATCATGTCGTATAAGAGTTTGTCCAATGTTGAGTGATAAATCTGAAAGTTTTCAAAGAACGAAGACAATTAATCAGGCTTTAAAAAACTTGTCTGATATTGTTGGTGACAAAGTCAATGTTGATAAAGTACTTTACAATGATGAAGAGTTTATCAAGAGGCCAAACACCGTTTACTATGTGGGCGGCACTTCAAAAAATAGCTCTATCGTTAAAGTATTCAACGATATTTTAGGACCAAATAATGGTGGCTTTACTGTTGAAATTGGAGATGCGTGCGCACTTGGTGGTTGTTTTAGAGCCATTTGGGGATGTGAAGGTGGTACTGCTGGCTTTGAGGAGTGGATTAAGTCAAAGTTTGATTTCAAAAGTAATTTAAGTGTCGTTGAAAGGGATCAGGACGCCGTTGAGTCTACATGGGGTCTTTTTTCTGAGAAAGTTGGTATACTGAGCTTAGCCGAAAAGCGATTAGATGTGTAGAAAATTATTTAAGCTTAAAAATTCTAAATGCGAGTCGGAGATACCATGACTGTTGTCGCCAATTCTTTTTTTTCGTTAACTCGCAAATGGAACATATATATATTTTTATACGATTTGATTATTGATTAAAAACAACACAAACTTGAAATGCATCTGATTCACCGTTGCTGTCTCTCGAGTAGATGCAAGTGAACAGGCAAAAAAAAAAATACCAAAAAAACGATACCGACAAATTCAATTATATAAGATATTACTGGTTCAAGGTGTTAATGGTGATGCTGAGGTTTTGGAATATAGTGTAGAAATTGTTAACATCTTAAACTTGAGCGTCAGGACCTAGAGTGATCTTACCCCTTTTCGATCTGTAATCTTTAATTGCGCTTTTAATCGCATCTTCAGCTAACATTGAACAATGAAGCTTAACAGGAGGTAAACTCAACTCCTTTGCAATAGTTGTATTTTTAATACTTTCAGCCTCATCTAAAGTCATACCCTTGACTAATTCAGTTGCATAACTTGAACTTGCAATTGCTGAACCACAACCAAAAGTCTTGAATTTGACGTCTTCAATCACACCGGTCTCATCATTGACTTTAATTTGTAAACGCATAACATCACCACAAGCAGGTGCACCAACTAAACCTGTACCAACATCAGTAAGAGACTTGTCCATTGAACCGACATTACGTGGATTCTGATAATGGTCAATAACTCTTGGATGGTAAAAACGTGCCTGCTGAAAGGCAGGACGAGGCAAGGTAGATTTCACAAGTGTTCTGGAAAAAAGAGTACGTGCTAGCATGTTTGACTTTGATGCAGTGAACGGTTTTCAAAAGAAAGCAGTATGCAGCAAGAAGTTTGCCTTTGTAATCCTTCTCCGCCTTCTTCAACTTCTCCTCTCCCTGTATTTGCCAATAGCAAAAGCCCATTAGCCTTGCAAATACTGGTGCACGGATTCTGCAATTAATACCGGTAAAAAAAAAAAAATATTCGCACTCTGATTTTCCATTGCCTTTCTCCGGGTCGTTTATAGCCTTGAATAACCAAATTCGTTTTATTTTTCTGTTGCAATTACAGCTTGTACTCTTCTTTTAAAGCAGGAAAAAAACAAGTCCAAATAACTTAGAAGGTTTTTTAACATGTCCTTTATTGATAACCGTCCTTTACCTTTCCATTACCAGTTTTTTGCAGGTGCAATTGCTGGTGTGTCTGAAATTCTGACAATGTATCCACTTGATGTTGTCAAAACTAGAATTCAACTTCAAATCGGTTCTAGTAGTACTGCTGAATACAAGGGTGTTCTTGATTGTTTTTCCAAAATTATTAGAACTGAAGGCCCTGCAACCTTATACAGGGGTATTTCAGCTCCAATTTTGATGGAGGCGCCAAAACGTGCAACTAAATTCGCCGCAAATGATGAGTGGGGGAAGATATGGAAGAAGACGTTTGGTGTTGATAAGTTAACACAAAGTTTAGCTATTTTAAATGGTGCTTGTGCAGGTGCAACTGAATCATTCATTGTTGTTCCTTTTGAGCTAGTTAAAATTAGATTACAAGATAAGTCCAAAGCAAGTATGTATAAAGGTCCACTGGATGTTTTAGCTAAGACTATCAAATCTGAAGGTATTTTGTCACTTTATAATGGTCTTGAAGCAACTCTGTGGAGACATATTGTTTGGAATGCAGGTTATTTTGGTGTTATTTTCCAAGTACGTGATTTATTACCCGACGCCAAGGATTCCACTCAAAAAACATTAAATGACTTAATCAGTGGTATGATTGGTGGTGTTGTCGGTACTGCATTCAATACACCATTCGATGTCGTTAAATCGAGAATTCAAAGTGCAACTAAAGTTGAAGGCCAAGCCGTCAAATATAACTGGACATGGCCTTCTTTAGGAATTATACTACGTGAAGAAGGCTTTGGTGCTTTATATAAAGGTTTCTTACCAAAAGTTTTGAGATTGGGCCCAGGAGGTGGTATTTTGCTAGTCGTCTTTACTCATTGTATGGATTTTTTCAGAGGCTCCTATTACGGCGATGTTAAGAAGTAATTTTTCTAGTCATTGCTTTTGCTTATAAATTTTATTCCTTTTGCCCCAATAGTTAATAGAATTTGCTTTATATAAAATTTAAAAAAAGAATGTGAACGAGTCAAATTTTAAATTTCCAATTTCGGATGTCCACGCATTATTATCCGAAAACGGCTATAAATTATGGGGAAGTTCCGAGATTGCATGCACCCAGCGGAGCATTATAAAAACCGCTCCCCACTCATCCAAAGTCCTTTTTCTTCCAACGATGGCTGCTCTCAATTGGCAATGATTGAAACAGAAATGAAGTCCGACAACCCTTCTGTTGTACTTGAAACAGTCGGCAGAATTGTATTTGAAAACAGACCTGTGCCTGAATTAAAGGGACCAAATTACGTCAAAATTGCTATCACTAACACAGGATTATGCGGTTCTGACGTTCATTACTATGAGACTGGTTCCTGCGGATCTTTTAAGGTCGAAAAACCGATGGTATTAGGCCATGAATCATCCGGAATAATTGTGGAAATTGGTGAAGATGTGACAACTTTGAAGGTTGGAGATAAGGTTGCCTGCGAACCAGGTGTTCCTTCGAGATTAAGTCAAGAGTATAAGGCTGGTAATTACAATTTATGTCCTTACATGCAATTTGCTGCTACTCCACCATATGACGGTACATTATGTAGATACTTTGTGTTACCCGAGGATTTTTGCGTGAAACTACCTGAGCATGTCTCGCTTGAAGAAGGTGCATTAGTCGAACCATTATCCGTTGGTGTTCATGCTAACCGTTTAATTGACGTCAGATTTGGTGATTCAATTATTGTGTTCGGTGCCGGTCCAGTCGGTTTACTATGTGCCGGTGTAGCAAAGGCATTTGGATGCAATAAAGTTTTAATTGTTGATATTGTTGATGATAAATTACAGTTTGCAACCAAGAACAAGCTGGCAACTCATGCATTTAATTCCAAAGGAAAGTCCTTTGAGGAGCTATCTGCTAAGGTTGAAGAAATTTGGGGTAAAGATTCTAAACCTACTTGTGGCATTGACGCAACAGGCAACAAAATGTGCATCAGCATGTGTATTCGTTCATTGAGCAAGAAGGGTAGATATGTTCAAGTGGGTATGGGTGCAGCAGAAATAGATTCTTTTCCAATGTCCGCCGTTGCTGAAAATGAATTAACGGTTAAAGGCAGTTTCCGTTACAGTGTGGATGATTATAAATTGGCGGTCCAATTATTGGAAGAACGGAAAATTATTGTTGAGCCTTTGATAACTCATCGGTTCAAGTTTGAAGAAGCGATTATGGCCTATGAATTCTCTAAAAAGGGTAAAAGTATCAAAATTATGATTGAGGGTCCAAAATAATGGATCTTATCTTATTGTTTAGTTAACCAGATTATTTTATTAGATTATATACAGCGTTAAAAATGTCTAATTAGTTGGTTTTGATTGTTGCAACTCCTGTGTTTGTTTCCCCTGTTCAAAATTTTGGTTACCAAACAATTTTCCGTGTTGTTCGTCATGTTTTGCTCTAAAAAATGTATAATGTAAAACGACATCTTCAATATTACGCATTGCTGGATCTCTTGAAAATTCAGGATCAATAAAGAAAAACAAAGGCATATCCACTTCTTCACCCTTTGCTAGACGTTGCTCTTCAAAACAGAAACACTGAATTTTATTAAAGTATGGCGCAACATGATCAGGTGTAACACTATATGTCGCCATACCAGTGATATCACGATCGCCTGTGTTTTTAGCCTTGTAAAAAGCTAGTGCAGTTTCGCCAGGGATAACCCAAACTTCTCTTTGTTGTGGCACAAACTTCCATGGTAATGCCCCACTTGTTTCAGCGGTAAATGAAATCCTCAATCTTCTGTTTGTGGAAACAGGTGTTAACTTATCTCTTGTAAATCTGCTTGAGTCAGTAATTGGCGTACCACCCCAGCCAGTACGCTGACAAATTGCACGATAAATTGGAACAGATGCATAAGAAAATGCAAGGAAAACCATCATCAGTGAAAGCGAATAATATATTGTTGTTTGTCTGTCATACTTGTCCTTGGCTCCACGGTATTGTTCCCTCAATTGCTGATATTCTTTTAAGGACATTTTAGGTAACTGTGTACGTTTTGAGCGTAGTGATTCCTCAGGTTGTGATGAGCCAGCACCAGGAACTTCGTATTTGCTTGTGAAACCAACATGAAAATTTCTAGAAATCACAAATCCCGGTAATTTAGCTGCAAATTTAACAGCTCCTCTCATACCAATGCAAGGAAACACATTCCGACTCATCAGCACTGGTAGTACGCTCAACATTGCTGGTTATAATTTATATAGTTTCGGCAATAAGAAGCTTCAGCTGAGATTACATGATTCTTCAACATGCTAAGATACATTTGAAATGATGCGCGCAACAAGATTTGAATTAACTTACTTTCTACTTTTTATTAAAAATCTATTTAAAAATCTTCCTCTTGAAGGAACTGTAACAGCTCTTGTTCACGTTCACGAGACTGTATATCTGCGTCAACATCCCTACGTTCTTCGTTCATAGGATACCTCATGGCCTTGACACTGTCATTGTGTAACTGCATACAAAATTTGATACGGCGATCAAATTCTTCTTGCGGATTGGTAGTACTATAAACATCCAAAACTTCAACTGATTCCATGTATCCCTTAGTATGATTAACTGATGCGTCCACAACACCATCTTTAATGGCCTTTGACACAATGTATTCTGCAGTCAACTCACTATCAAGATGAAGTTTAATACAAATATCCTTTAATGAAATACGTTTGTATGATAATGAAATAATCCTGATACCAGTTTTGATGACGTTTTGCCTTAAACGCAAAACTAAATTATAGTTTTTGTCTTTCTTAAGATTATTACTATAGTTTTCAAGCGCATCATTGAAAATTGTCAAGTCGCCTAACCTGACGGCTTTTGTAAATGCAGAATAAGGTTTTAACGACTTTGATAATAACGGATCATCAAAACTGGACAATTCTGGAATTTCACCCGTTAACAATTGAATTAAAACTTTTAATTTGGTAGCAGATTGTAAAAAACCCAGTGCATTTTTAGTTTGTGGACATTTTCTAATAGCAGTGATAACACATTCATTAGCCGAAGAATAATCCAATTGAATCGCTTGAATTCTAGCCAAGTAATAATAATACCTAGCCACGATGGAATTAGTTGCATCGTGAGGAAATTCAGTTTTTTCGACTAAATTATACGCTTGATTTATATCATTTGTCAAGATATAATCTCTTAATAACAATGTGATAACTGATGCCCGAGTTTCTGTGTCATGTCTTAAAGTTGCTGTTCTTAATGCATTCATTAAGTCCACTCTTATATTAATCAAATCTCTAGCTAACTCACTTGACCTGAAAATGTAGTACCATACTTTTGCCTGTATATAATCTAACGTTCTTTTATTGTAACCCTTTAGTAGCATAATAACGGATTTATTAAATATGTACAGTGCTTTGGTTTCTCCTAAATCATGTAAAACGATTTGAACTAACAAATGTATAAAAACATCAACTTCTGGTAATATTTCTGTTGCTCCACCGTTATTACCATTGATTTCATCAACATCCATTTCATCAGTTAAAGTTGATTCGCTTTTGCTAAATGGTTTTAAAGTACCAATCAAATCTTCCGTTTGATAGGTGGAGGGATAATTTTGATTAATCAAACTAATTAAATCATCCGCCGTGATTTTTCTCCTAATAAATGACAACTCACGGAACGCTTTCAAAATGTAACGGGGGTCAAATTTAAGTGCAGACGTTTGAACAAGTGATAAGAATGAGTTCAATTGCTCCACAACGGTAACTTTTTCGGAATCAGAAGGTGCCGTCTCCACTTTGGTTGTCATTATGTTTGTGTTATTTATTGCAAGTGCCTTGAATGAAAAATCAGTTGAGATTCGGAAACTGATACATCCAAAGGCAAATTGTGAATCGCCCTCAAAAGCTTCCAAAAGCACTACTAGTTGCTGATTGAAAGCTCGCTAAAAAAAATCAAACAAATATATAGAAAAAAGTCGATCGGCCCTTCGCTATTTCAACATGATTTTGATAATCTCATTATCTCGTATACATGATGCATAAATTCCTTCTCGACTTCTGAACAAAACACGGATAAAGAAATGACAGAAGGGAAAGGGATGTCTTCTTTGAATTCAAATGCGCTGTCAAAAAAGTATCAAGATTTGGGCTTTTCTCTTACACAATCACAAAGTGACCACTTGAAGACACAGTTACAGGTGTTTCAAGCTGCATTGATATCGTTCAAAACAGAATATGCATCTGAGATCATCCAGAATGAAGATGTAAGAACCTGTTTTGCAGAAATATGTATGGCGTTCGGTATAGATCCTCTAGTCTTTGCGTCTTCACTTTCTGGTGAAAAGAATAATAATGTGGAAAGGACAAACCAATTATGCTTGAAAATGATCGAGCTATGTTCACTAACTAGGCCTATAAATGGTGGTATAATAGCCTTACAGGAGTTGGTCAATCTTATCAACTCAGATACATGGGTTAATAATGATTTACAATTAAAATTCACGCAGGAAGATATAGTTGATGCATTAAACCATTTATTGATTTTAGGCGACGAGTTGCAGTTAGTTCGAATAGGAAAACGTGATTATATTAAAAGTATACCACAGGAGCTAAATATTGACCAGAACACAATTCTAGAAACTGCTGATGTTTTAGGATACGTAAGTGTATCTGTATTGCGTGCTAATTTTGGATGGAAAAAGGTACGCTGCAAGTCGGCAATTGATGAGTTGGTTACCAATGGCTTACTTTGGGTGGATGTGCAGGGCGAAGAACACGAAGTTAAATATTGGATTACGTCTTGGATAAATACGTAGCTCTAAAAATGGAATAAAATATGTAATTAATACATTAGTGGGAAATATACTGAAACGCATAGTTAATTGTATCATATTGACTTTCGTTTTGAATTAGAAAATCTTCATTCTTATCTAGCAAATCGTGATTTATATGATTCCAGGTAGTTGCATCACCGTATAACATAGCCATTGACCTGATTTTTTGCTTACCACTACTGTCACATCTTTTGCATTTATAAGTATCATGCGTTTCACAAATCGTTTTAGTGTTAAATTGAAATAATTGTTTCAAACTATCACTGCTAAACAATCGCTCAACATCATCAACCGAGTCAACCACACACGACGAAAGTTGAAGCTTGGCACTTTGTCTTTGAAATATTTTCTCTTCAATTGTACCTGTTGAAATAAATCTATAAATAAAACAATTTTTCTTCTGTCCATCTCTCCAAACTCTAGCAAGTGCTTGTTGATCGGATGCCGGATTCCAATCTGGATCCATTAAAACTAGCCTATTTGCGCCAATTAAGTTGATACCACAACCACCAGCTTTGGAACTTAACAAAAACACAAACTCTTTACCTTCAGGGTGATTGAACCTATCGACTAACTTTTGTCTTTTATTGATATTCATTGTACCGTCAAGTCTTAATGATCCAAATTTATGTTGTCTGCATAGCTTTTCAACAAGGTCTAGAGTTTGGGTATAGTTTGAAATAACTACAATTTTATCATCAGTTTCTCTATTAATTTTGAACAGAAACCTTTCCAACATTTGAAATTTGCCACTGTGCCAGGTTTGAATTTCTCTATTCCTACCCATACTATTTCTCTCATCTTTATAATCATCTGGTATTAGGTTTTCGGATCCATCAATATCTTCAGGTAAATTTAATAGATTTGGATGATTGCACAATTTTTTTAATAATCCGATAGCTTTTAATGGCTGAGAATGTTCACCTTTTAGTAACTTTTTAATTTCTGGTGATGTGATAAAGTGATTGTACAAGCTCAATTGCATATCTGACAATCCACAAAAAATGACATACTCATATTTAACGGGTAAATATTTACTAAGAATATCATTTGTTCTTCTAATAATAAACTTTTGGACTAATACGGTCAACTCTTTCAACTTCAAATCCCCTTTCTCTTTTTCTTTATCTGTGGCTAAAGAGTCACGACCTCTTAAAATATGAATTTCATAATTCTTTCTAAATTCGGCTCTGTTTCCTAGTAAACCAGGATTGGCAAAGTTTAGCAAAGAAAAATATTCCGATAAATCATTTTGTACTGGCGTACCCGATAGAATAACACGGCGTTCGCAATTTAATGAATTCAATGCATTGAATGTTAAACTGTCTCCATTTTTGAGCCTATGGCCTTCATCTGCCAATATCAATCCAACTTTGCAATTGTTTAGTCTATCAATATTTCTTCTAAGAGTTTCATAACTGATAATTAAAACGGGACTGACAATACTTTTACCCTGAGCATCCGCCCAGCCTTCAATCGAATCACCAATACTGGAACCTTTTGTTGATTTACCATCAATAGCAAGGGAATTCAATGCACCCTTACCCAACCATTTATCAATTTCATTAGCCCAGTTTCTAACTAAACTTGAAGGACAAACAACAATGCATTTATCAATTGTTTTTTTACCTCTCGGTCCTTGTTTTAATAAAGTCCACAATAAAGTAAGGCATTGTAAAGTTTTGCCCAAACCCATTTCGTCTGCCATGATACATCCCTTCGCTCTTGCGTCAACTAACCCTGCTGTACAACGATATAAAAATCTCATTCCTTCCCGTTGATGCGGTCTTAAAATTTTGGCTAACTTAGGATCGATAACCACCGGTACATTGGGAAATTTGGATGTCTGGTCTTCACAGGATGAAGATATTCCCAGCATTTCATTCAACGATTTATTATTGTACATTTTGAACCTTGATGCAGGTCTTTGTGTTGGTTCTTCAAATGCGCCAGAATCCAACTTACCAGCTGCTGCAGCAGCTGCCATCGCAAGATCTTCTTCAGCTTTGAGTTCAGGTATCACGTCTATAGTAGGATCATATAGAACTATGGCCAATTCACTAAATGGATCATGTAAAGGT
Organism: Pichia gijzeniarum; assembly: GCA_030556995.1. NCBI lineage: Eukaryota > Fungi > Ascomycota > Pichiomycetes > Pichiales > Pichiaceae > Pichia > Pichia gijzeniarum. Next base: position 127,994 of record JAKTVB010000019.1, read on the forward strand.
CTTGGTGGAAAATAAAGTTTTTTTCTATTTCCAAGAGGTGGTGGCAAGCGTGGGGTTAAAGACCAATCATCAGACTTCGTTTTCAGAGGAATAATAAACTTTTTAGTCAAAATCATCCTCTTTTCATCTATATCTCCGAGTACCCTCCTCGGATGCAAAGCATCTTTCTTTTTCATTGTATTGTTGATACCATAACTATTCTCGTCAAACCATGGTATATCATTTTTCAAGTTCTTTGAAGATTGTAAATCTATTCCTTCAGCATATGTTTTTGGTCCACGTAAACGTGCCTTTCTAATGGATCTCCCATTAAGTGTGTCTGTTCCTGATCCCAATAATACGGATCTTGTGGAGGGACGTGAAATTGGAGGCCTGAATGGCTTGAGTAGTACTGATGAATCCGTTTGTGTTCTCCGTCGTTTCATACTTGGATTCAAACCTGCCCCCGTGCCCAGAGAGGTTGACACATACACCGGTTCTGATGGTTTACTCTTATATTTTGAAAAATCCGTCCGCCCCATTTAATATTGAGTAATTCTTGGTACTCGTAGCAGATTTCTGAGGCAAGATGGCACACGTGAGAAAAGGAAACACCGTATATATTACGTGGGAAACGCGTGAAATCAAGCCGCGATCAACCACCTGGATTGCAAATTCATGCTGAAAAAAACCATGCTAATCATGAACTCATAATCTATAAAAAAGGTATATGTATTACGCATCTTAGTGAGTGAGAAGAATTTCTAATACTATCGCAATGGAAACACCAATAAACCATAAAAGTATCATACAGAGACCAATGTATTTGTCGCATCTCCAACCGCCAACAGGAATGAAAACTAGTAGTATTACGATCAAATTCAGTAACAAACCGATAAGACAGAAAATGATTGAAATACTTGCTGGAATTTCTATAAAATCGGCATCAACTAGTAGCCCACACATTCCTAGTCCAAACAAAATATTAAGCAATGGACCACCGATACATGCTGCAAGTGCCATTAAAGGATAACCCATTTTAGTGACAACAATACATGAAACCAAATCACCAATTGAATTTCCTAGCGCAAAAACAGTGATACCTAAAGCCGATGGATGGATGTATGTCAATGAGGAGACAAGTGTTAGAATAGATATGATTTCGGATGCAATTATGGATATCCAAGCAATCGAAGCTATGACACCAAGAATAGATATCGAACTTTTGATCAGAGTTGATGGACTAGACGAACGAATCAGACTATGGTATGCAAAGTATGTAAGGCTGATTGCTGGGAAAAACATCATTAGTTTGGTGAGTAATGATGTTCCTGGGAAAAGTGTGCATATTATAATGAACGGTGATATCAGCAGTGATATTAGTAGCTCAAACAACCTTGAAAGTGCTGGTTTATAATCGCCTTCATAATCAGAAACAGCCATGATTGGGATAGTGTGTCTAAAGATCTTCACGAATGGAAATGCACTATAATCGAAGATTTTTTGCGGTAACGATCTTCTTGCTGGTTCGATGATTTCTGTCTCCAATTGTTGGTCAAGTTCTACATTTTCAGTGTCATCTCTATAGTTTGCTCCTGAGCGATCAATATGAAATCCAATATGTCTCTGTGATGTCAATCCACTTAAAATAGTTTCAAATTCAAGATTCCGAAACACTTGTGGTTTATAGTTATAACTATCTTGAAGTTCCACATTCTCATCCATAACTAAAGGTAATGCATTTGTATTATAAAGATTTCTTGCTCGTTTGTCCAACCTTACCTTAGCTAGCTCTTTTTCAAAGTACCATTGCCATAGTAAAAGTAAAAGAACATATGTAATGTAAATTGAAACTAGAATAGACATTTCAAACCTTGTCAATACACCATCTTTGACACAAAAAAGTAAAATTAAAGTAGATATTGTAAAAAATACAATGTCCCTTAAATACGTACCTTTGGCATTTAATGAAATTGATTTATGTTCTGGATCACCATTTTTGCTACTATTTATTGTGCCTGAATCCGTATCTATTAATGAATCTGAGTGGCCATCATGCGGTATTAAGTCAAAAGGTCTGGTAATAAAGATTACACCGATAACCACAGAATTTACAAAGTATGCTGCTCCTATAATCTCCCCAAATGCAAGAGACGCATTTCCCGTAACAAATGAAGTATATGTGGATATAATGTCGGGAGACCCATTCGCAAATGCTAGTAGTGTTAAGCCTGAAATATTCTCAGGTATTTTTAGATAACTTGCAACAGCATTTATGTTGGGAATAAGACAATTTCCAGCAACCAAACCAATAGAGGAAAACATTATCAAGAGTAGCAACACAAGCAAAGGTATTCCTATCCAGTGTCTTGCAGTTTCAGAATGTGCAATGCAGTAGTATAACGTAAAGGAGTTAATAAACCCGGGATGGTCCGTGCACTGTTCCTGAACAAACTGGCACTGATTTTCATTCGGAAGTAGGTACACCTGATTGCACGAAATAATCGGTATGCTGTTGCCAAAAGAATCCATGATGGTGTTGGTACTTTGCCTTCAACCAGCAGCTGGCTATTCTCCTTACAACTGTGAACCAAGCCATATTAAACAAAAGTCGCCGCGATGATTGGGTTTTATAATGCGACTCATAAGAGCGGTGAGTGTTTTGATAACCGGTGAGTTCAGGAAGGGCACGGAGTTGTTTCTACAGTATACGTACATTAATTTTTGGGGGGGGGAAAACAGGTAGATGATTCAGGGGAAGAAACCATTATCCAGAATGCCTGCAAGGAGAACTATTTTGGGATTGCATCCCTTCACCACAAAACCAATAGTTTTTGACAGAACTGGCAATTTCAGGGAGAAAGAAACGGGAAGAACATTTAAAATGCATGGAATCAACTTTGCTTCTAATACAAAACTTCCAGATAGGCCGTGTCAGTCAACGAACTTGAGTCCTGACCATTGTGGCCTGTACGATGATGCAGATTCAGTCACTTTTGTTGGGAAACCTTTCCCGCTAAATGAAACATATGAGCATTTGTCAAGAATCAAGCAATGTGGTTTTAATACCATCCGTTTTGTCACTACATGGGAAGCAATTGAGCATGAAGGACCTGGTATATATGATTTAGATTATGTGGATTATGTTGTTAATCTGTTGAAAATCATTGATGAAGTTGGAGGTTTATACGTTTTTATCGATCCGCATCAAGATGTCTGGTCAAGATTCAGTGGCGGCAGTGGGGCTCCGATATGGACCTTGTATGCTGCAGGCTTAGAACCAAGGAATTTTGAAAAATGTGCAGCTGCTAAGGTTCATAATCTGTCTCCGAATCCTGAAAAATTTACAAAAATGGTATGGACTACTAACTATAATCGATTGGCATCAGAAGTTATGTTCACGTTTTTTTTTTGTGGTTCCATTTTTACTCCAAGGGCCAAGATTGATAACGTGAATATTCAAGTTTATTTACAAGAACATTTTATTGAAGCATTTGCATTCCTAATGGAGAGTATCAAGAGTAAAATTCCTGAAGTGTTTAAATCATGTTTGTTAGGCATTGAGAGTATGAATGAACCGAACAGTGGGTTTTACGGTTACGAGAACTTAAATGAATATCCGAGTAACCAAAAATTAAAGTTGGATGAAACACCAACTCCAATTCAATCTTTTAGATTGGGTATGGGATATCCTGAGCAACTAGACGTTTATTCATTATCAATTTTTGGACCAACCAAAAAGGGTACCAAATGGTTAGATCCAAAAGGTGTTAAGGCCTGGGTGACCGAAAAAAACAATAAAGACAAACATTATGGATTCAAGAGATCATCCGAATGGAGGCTAGGCGATTGTATTTTTGCTCAACATGGCGTTTGGGACTCGAATACTGGTGAGTTGATTATGCCTGATTATTTTAAAGTGGATTCTAAGACTGGAGAATACTTGGATGAATCTAAATTTATCAATGGACCCTTTTTGGATTTTTGGCTTAAATTTAAAAATAGAATGAGAGAAATTGATGAAGATATGGTTTTGATTATGCAACCACCAGTTTTACAAATTCCACCAAAAATAGCCAATAATTCCAAATATTATGATGATAAAACAATTGTTGCATTACATTACTACGATGGTATGTCCTTACTATTTCAAAAATGGAATAGACTGATGAATGTTGATACTTTGGGTATAATGAGAGGAAGATATATAAATCCAGTCTTTGGCTTAGTCCTTGGGGAATCTAATATTAGAAAATCAATTAGAAAGCAATTGAAGGAAATGAAAATTGAAAGTGACGACAATGTTGGAGTTAACGTACCTGTCATTTTTACTGAAACTGGAATGCCATTTAATATGGATAGTAAGAAAGCTTACGATAATGGTGATTATAGTTCGCAAGAATCTGCTAATGATGCGATTTTATCCGGACTAGAGAACGAACAGTTAAATTTTACATACTGGTGTTACAATCCTGATAATTGCCATGCCTGGGGCGATTTGTGGAATTTGGAAGATTTTTCAATTTGGTCAAAAGATGATTTGGGTGAACTTGACTTAAAAGATGGAACAAATTACAATAACTGGCTAGTTGAGAACAGTATCAACTTCAAAAAAGCATATAAACCAAATAGTAGCAGTCACTCCTATGAAAGTGATACGGATGATCAGTATTTTAATGACAACTCGTCAAATTCTGAAAGATCAACGACAAACGAGTCCCTCAATAAAAATCTGGTCCGGGAAATCACGCATACGTATGCGGGTAACGACGAAATAGTCGGCAGTACTAAAAGTCTGAATATAGATTTGATGGCTGGTTTAAGAGCTGTTAATGCAATTGTGCGGCCTGTTCCATTTTTAACTAATGGTAATGTAAAAGTATGCGAGTTTGATATTCATTCCAAATCTTTTCATTTAGAGCTTTCACCACCTGACGATTTAGGAAAAACTAACAAACAATATTTACCTGATATCATCATAATACCACAGCTGCATTACTCAAATAATAATTTTCGTGTAGAGGTCTCGGAAGGTAGCTTTAAGATAAAGAAGAATCCGGTGACGCAGTGGATTGAATGGGATCACCATGAAATTTTGGATACTGTCGTTATTTTGGATATAACTGTTGATGAAGAATATTTAGATGGAGAGTTATTTGCAAGATGCAATGGTAATTTAAAAGGATTGGCCTGTGGATATTTTTAAATGGACTAGATTTTTCACTTTGTATTTTGAATGGCACAGGGGATTTGATTGTACACGGAATTATCTGCAGGCTTGGAAATTTTTTTATTGTTTTTTTGCATTTAGCATTTATTTGCATGGTTTTGGTATTATACGGAATGTTTTGTCATTCTAGTGGCATAGAAGGGTTAGCTAAGGAAAGTTAGGTTTTTTTTTTTGCTAATTTAATTATTTTTAGTTTTTTTGTTATATTTGTTGTGTTTGATGTTATTTTCATTCAGATATTTAATTATTTAGTTATAAATAGAGTTTTAAAGGTTATTCAGTTAATCGAAGACATTCAAATACGTCTCAGCGACGAATCTTGCCCTTGCGTTAAGGAACAATTTCATCTCACTGATCTCCTTATCGACATCTTCCATAAATTCTATAATAAAGTCCACCAACTTCTGTTTCATCATCACTTCTTGGTGGTAATTTGTTAAAAGAAAACTGATATCGTAGCCTTCGACGGGCACACGTCTTAGAATAAGAAAATTCTCGGCACGCTTTGTTAAGAATCTGGTAAATTTATCAATCAAGATTTCCTCGATTTCATCGCTTTGTTTGATCCGAATGGACACTCTAATGGAATTGATTGATGGTTCAATAAGCACACGTTCGGATTCATTACGGCAGATGTGTAATGGATTGAGTAAGATTTCAGGTGTGTGCTTGTTCTCTATCTCAGGGTAATTGTGACGTTCAACAAGTTGGGAACTGAAGTCCTGAAGACAAAGAGCAGAATTGAGTGAGTGACGGACCGCTGTAAGATAAGGCTTAAGTGATTGAGACATGATATGCTGCGAATTTGAGGAAGCAGGGTACTTTTGGGGCAGTAAAGACAGTGGTGACTAGAGAAAAGGCGGCGGATTGAACAATCAATTTACACACTACTCTGCACAGAGTAGAGAAATCGCGGCAAACGTAACATCACCGGCCACTAAATACGGAAATGATTTGTTCCAGCTATGCAGTGTTTAAGTGTTGAAAAAAAGGACATGGGTTGGGAACGGTTGAAGGACCCCAGTACGGGTAGAGCGTACTACTATGATGACCAGACACAGACAACGCAGTGGGAGTTCCCACAGGATGTTTTGGCGCAGACGTTGCAAGATAATGGATGGGCCAGCGCTGTATCTGAGGGTAAGGTTTATTTTTATTCGGAAGCGACTGGGGAAAGCTCATGGGAGGTGCCTGGTTTGGTTTTGGATAAACTAAAAGGCATTTTTGGTGATGATTTGACTGGGGAAGAGCTGAGCGGTGAAATAGTGGAAGCAGTAGAAACGGTGGAAACGGTGGAAGCGGTGGAAGCGGAAAACAATGTGAAGGAAGTAGTAGATGACCAAGGTTTTGAAGTCGAAGCTGCAGGAGCAAAGAAAGAACAAGAACAACCCAAAGATGAAATACAGGTAAATCAGCTGATAAATTTGAAGGAATTACTAAAGCATGAACCTAGTTCCGAACCATCGAATTCGGTGCAACAATATGACGAAGAATATTTCCAAATGCTCAAAAATTTTGGTGTTGATTACACTTGGGCTTTTAGTGATGTAATTACTAAATGTGTTGGTGATCCAAGGTACTGGAACATTGAAGATCCGCTTATACGAAAACAATTGTTTGAGTCATATTTGATCAAAAAGGCAGAGACGGATTTTTTAGCCTCTAAAGAAAAATACAAGGATGAGTTTTATGATGTATTGAAGCAGCATAATGTGAAGTACTACACGCAGTGGAGAACCTGCTGTAAATCGCTTGTCAACGAACGTATATTTTGTACGTTATCTGAGAAAATAACCAAAGATTTTTTTGATGATTATGTTAAAGAGCTAAGAAACGAAAAGGAGAAAGCATCACAAGAATTAAAACAGAATGAAATGAAACTCTTGGAGAAAGAATTGCTGGAAACATTAACACTTTCCGCTGAGTTTGCTAAGATTGTGCTCAAGTTAGAGGAAAAGTATAAAAATTTGACAAAGGCAGATATGCTTGATATTTTTGAAAACATTATCGAGCAAAAGGAAAAACAACAAGTTGAAATATTTGAGGTTGAGAAGAAGAAGAACTTTAGAGTTGATCGTAAGGTACGTGCTGCGTTCAAAGAACTCATTCAAAGGTTAATTGATGGTAAGGTGTTTGTTCCGACCACCAGAACTAAATGGTATGAATTCATTACGTTGTTGAAAGATGAGGCTGAGTTTATAGAATTATGTGGGCATCACGGATCTTCAGCCATTGACTTTTACTGGGATATTTTAGACAACGAATATTTGAAATTGAATGATAAAGTGGGGCTAGTCAAACAGCAGTTGACCAACGCCAACAAGAAGGTTGGTAGCTTGAAAGAGGCGGAGTTTTTGAGTATTGTCAAAGCATCCAATAGGGAAGAAGTGTTACGGATCTGTGATGATGATTTGAAGACAATATTCACGTTGTTAAAGCAGTCACTATTACCATCAGCTCCGGGAGTTTCCCATAAGCGTCCATTGGAAACGGAAGGGTCTACGTCGGTGCCTGAAAAGAAACAACGATTTATGCTACGTAAAAACAACATGTAATGTTTAAACATACTAATATATAGGCTTTAGTTATAAGGCAATCTATTCTTGTGAAAATAGTGCTGAAATTGCCAAAAATGCGAACATGGCGTATTTGAAGTACACATTTTCGGTGATAAGAATGGTGACATACCCGACCTTCGGCAGGTATCCCTTGACACTACCGACAATATCCTTTTCCCTATTCAAATAGGTCTTTCCGTATCCGTAAAGTGGCAAATCATCCCTTTCATTGTTATCACCCTTTGTAAGTAGGTATTGTGTATTGGATGTGACACCGCCTTTTGAGGTTTCTTCGACAATATGTTCACGTACCACACGATGAACAATGGGTATATCTCTCTGAGGAGCATTGTAAACGACGATGTCTCCGACATCAACGTACTTTTCTCTATTCCAAAGAAACAGGATATCACCACGTTGAAATGCCGGTTCCATCGAGCCCGAAAGGACAACGACTAGTGGGGATGCTGAGTTTGTGACCACAGAGAGACCCTTCCAAATGGCGAAAGCGCTGGCTATGACCATGGCCATGGTAAGAGCGTTGTTTAGCTGCAGGCGGAGTGTTTTCAGATTCATTGTGGTATAGTTTGCTTTTTTTAAAAATGCACGTAGGCTTCTGGTCGGCTGATGATGGTTTATGCGTCGCCGGTATCAGTAGCAGGGCCAATATATATATTTTTTTTTGGTGACACGGTGTTGAAGTGGACGCGCAAGAATGTTGTTGATCTTTTTCGGCACGCCTCATGTTGGCACAGGATCGAAACATTTATACGCAGCACGCACGCACATTTTACCCACAGGGAAAGATACACAACGGCAAGAACAGATATGAGCTCAAGCAGGTACTCGTCGAAAGCACATCAAAGAGATCGACAGGCGCTTTTTTCCATGGAAGACCTATCAAAATCTCCATCTCCGATGCCCACGTTTGGAGATCAGAATTTTACAATCAATGCGAGCACGCTGAACGCAGCAAGCACAGAAAACATATCTAATCCATACGAGAAAAGCCAGTTACCGTCATACTCTGCAAAGGCACAGGAGATGGCACAGTTGGAATCGCAGTCCGATGAAACGGTGAATGCGATGAAGGACAAGATTGGAGCGCTACGAGATCTGTCGCTTGCTATGGGCGACCAGATCAACAAGTCGAAAAAGGGTTTAGTTGAGTTGGGTGAAGACATGTGTATTTCCAGTGAACGCATCCACCTGAATATGAACCGCATGAGACGATTTGTGGAGAAAAGCGGTGTGGGGTGGAAGGTGTGGCTAGGATTTGCTGCTGTCGTGTGCTGGTGTTTTATCTGGGTTTGGCTTTTCTGAAAAAAGAAAAAAAAAGAACTTAATTATTATCCAAATGTATACACTTTATATATATATATATATATATATATATATATGCATGTATATATATATTACTGATTGTACACGCCCACGCGTGAAGAGGGAGTCAGGTAGTGGTGCTGGTCAATGACCAATTTTCCACTAGCACTATTAGAGGAAATGTAATTACCTCTACCTCTAACTCTACCTCTACCTCTACCTCTACCTCCTGGACGGCCTCTATAGCTTACTGCCCACTCTTTACCTTTGCCTCTACCTCTGCCTCTGCCTCTGTTTGCAGAGCCAATACCCCGAATTCCACCGTATAGAGTCCGATCTTGGGGATCCTCTTCGTCAATGGGACCTCTGAAACTTCCAAAACTGTCATGGCTGTCATCGTCATCGATTTCATCAACTTCATCGATTTCAGCAAGGTAACCTTCATCTTCCGTTTGATTTCCAGAATCTTTTGTGCGTTGGTACGAAGGTGATTCCAATGTACGGTAAACTCCTCCAGTCCTGGCGCTAGTGTTTTCTCCATTTAGATTATTGATGAAATTATAGTTGCTATTTCTGTGGATTTGTCTATATCCGCCGTATGCATTATTATAGTTGTATCTATTATTATATTTATTATCCCAGTTATTAATGTTATATTTGTTATCCCAATTTTTAGTGTAATTTTTGTTATCCCAATTTTTAGTGTTATTTTTGTTATCCCAGTTGTTGTTATTATTGTATTTACTATCCCAGTTTTTAGTTTTATTTTTGTTATTCCAATTATTAATGTTGATTTTGTTATCCCAACTACTAATTTTATTTTTGTCATCCTTTGAAGTATTTTCCGTTGTATTGTCATTATTCATATGAAGATCGTTATCGTGGTTGGCACCGTCAATATTCAAAGCATCATTATTGCTTACTCCGGGAATATTCGTACGTTTCCTAAACACCGATAGAATTCGACGGTCGAATTGCAATCCATCAAATAAAACTGCTTTGTCCAAACACGAAGCATCAGCAAATTCGATATACGCATAACCCTTGGGCAAGCCAGTATACCTGTCACAAACAATTGTCACACGATTCACAGAACCTTCGCCACATCCGAGGATGGTATCGGTACCACTAGAAAATAATTGTTTCAGTTCATGTGGCAAGACTTTGAAAGGAATGTTTGAAACGTAGATGGATCTGCTATCGATTTCACGTTGATTTACAGGCTGGTGTGCACCTAGTTTGAGATTGTTCAGTCGTTCGTCTATATCTTCCAAAGATTTCGATGCAAGTGAAGAATCTGTTGTATTGCCGTTACGGTCCAGACTCAGGTTTGAAGAGCTTGTGGTGGAATTAGAAGTGGTTGTGCTGCAAGTGGAGATGGGATTCAGAGGCGGTCTCGAATCTGAAATGTTTGAGTTATTCAAGGTTTGTGAATTGCGTTCACTATTTACAAACGACATGATTATTGAGAGTCCATCAGTTTGACCACAGTGAACTGGTCAAAGCAAAGAGAAAGTAGATAAAAGTAAACGAAATCAGAGATACGTCAAATGAAGCCAGACAAAATGATTAGAAAGCGATATTGGGGCAAGGACAAGCTAAGTTTAAGGTAGTAGAGAAACTTCCAAGCAAGTGCAAGCGGTGGAGACAGGGCATGTTAAGCCAACACGCCCCGTTCCCGTTCCCGTTCCCGTCCCTGCTCGCTGCCCTCCCCGCGCCCACCGCCGCTTCGCTGCCTTCGTTCTGTACCGTTCCACCGGCTTCTTTTTCCCCGGCGCATTACCCACCGTTGAGCGGCAGTGCACCTCCTGCCGCCGGAACACGCTCTCAAGTGCAGCGTATGTCCCGCAGGAACGGCCCATGTGGTGCTACGTCATGCTGCGTCTTCAAATGGTAGATTACAGGCAACCTGTACACCAGAAAGTGTCCGCTGTGCTCAGTACAAAGCCTTCCACGAAGATGTTTTCAGAAGCTTAGTGAGTATGATGGATGTAAAGGGACGGGGAAATGCAAGATAGGAATTACCTACAGACCGTCGAAATTGTCGCATGGGTCGAATTGAAGCGCAAACCGGGAGAAGTAGCCCAGGTCGACCGACCGCAGCTACACCGGATAAGTGGCGAAAAAAAGAAAAAAAGAAAAAAAAAAAGGCGAACCGCAGCGAGGCTTAGTACAACTAAAACCATAAATGAAAAGATCTACAAGACATCGGTTTTCCGTTTCCGGAGCCAGGACTTGTCGCTGCGCCACCCACGCTGCCCAGTCCTTTCGGACCTCCCCGCAGCTGCTGCACCGCCACTTATCTCTTAACTGGTGCACGGATTGTGAAGGCGGGGCAAGAAACTTTATGCAGAAAATGTAGCATTTCTTTTTCCTGACATTTTTTTATTTTTTTAATTTTTGATTTTTGATTTTTAATTTTTGATTTTTGATTTTTGATTTTTGATTTTCAACTTTTAATTTTTAATTTTTAATTTTTAATTTTTTTTTTTTTTTTTTTTTTTTTTTTTTTTTTTTCAATCTACTTCACTGCAATAGAACAAAGTCTTCAGTAAACAGGCAAATACCAATGGTTTCAGTAAGGAAGAGAAAGTCAAACCGTTCCGGGGTCTCCAAGAATACCCGCAAAAACAACAACAAGGACAAGTTCAACCCACGTTCCAACCCCGTCATCGCCAAGCACTGGGATCCTGAACTCACAGCTAAGCAGAATTACAAGAAGCTCGGGTTGCGATTCAAGTTGGGTGCTCTCAGTGGTGGTGAGGAGAAGAAGATTAAGATCGACTCCATTCACCATGGAAACATGGAGGAATCCTTATACGATGAATCTAAAGAATTAGAAGTCGCAGAACCTGAACAAGAGAAGGTGACACAGAATGAAGAACACGAGAGTGATCCATATGATCCAGCTAATATACTAGAGGGTACTGCAAAGCTTGTCAAGGATGATGATGGAAACGTCGTGAAGATTATCTACGGTACGAAAAAGATTGTAAAGACGAATCAAAAGCATGATGAAAATGAGGAGGAGGAGTATGCTGGTGGTGAAAAGAAGGAAGAGGAAGCAGATGAAGAGGAAGATAATCAAACCGCCAAACAAGTGATTGCAGAGTTGGAAGAGTTGGCAAGCATTCCTAAGAAAAAAGAAGTGCATAAAATGAACGAGTTGGAAGTACACAGATACGAAAAACTTATGGAGAAGTACGGCGACGATTACGAGAGCATGAGGTGGGATAAAAAACTCAATCCATTCCAACTTTCTCCAGGCCAGCTCCGAAAGCAGATCAAGAGGTATATATCTATTTACAAGCAGTAGCCTGTTATGCAATTAGTTGAAGAACTTTTTTAGATTAAGTATATAGTAGAAGCTGTTAAGTGAACCTCACTTTCTTGGACATCGCGATAACGAAGAGCTCCATGTTTTAAACCTTTACCTTCTGTTAAAATAAGTGTTTGAGTGTGCGAAAATCTTTCTATATACTATTAATGTGTA